>JASDQU010683401.1:36672-68322 GCA_032191745.1 Picea mariana
TTGGCAATCATGATTTGGAAATTATTGATGGCATGGATGTAGCAATGAGTTTCTTGGGCAATGTGGCGATGAATAAAATTATGGGTGCTGCCACTATCAACCAGAATAATGACCTTCCTATGCTTGATGTAACCGATTAACTTGAGGGTTTGGGGAGCGGAGAAGCCAGTGAGAGCATTGAGGGAAATGACTGGTTCTGCTTCGGGGGGGTCTGAGGGAGGGGTTATGTCAATGGATTCAGGTGACTCAAACACAAGGGGAGTTTCTACATCCTCTTCTGAAATATCCTCGAAGATGTCCATAAAAATCTTTTGTTCTTTACACTTGTGGCTCGGGAAATATTTGTCATCACAGTTATAACAAAGGCCTTTGAGTTGGCGTTCATCCATTTCAGCCATGGTCAATTTTTGGATCTTTAGTGGAGCAGAGGGAGTAGTGATATTTACTGGTTTAAGGTGAGGGATAAATGAGGGTTTTCGGTTTTGAGAGGATACAACCTGTTGTGATTATTTATCTCTTTTAGTAGCCTCCACCCAACTCTGAGGCCGAGCCATGAGGACATGGTCCCTAATCTCATCCTTTAGTCCACTGATAACACACTCTCAGAAAAAGGCATCAGACATGCCCTCTGTTATAAAATCCAGGCGCTTAAAGGAAGCTATAAAGTCTTCCACTGTTCCTAATTGTTTCAACTTTTTCAAATGGCCCAAATGGTTGGTTTCAGTGTCAAAGCATTCATAAAGCTCTGCCACAAAGTGTGTCCAAGCAATATACCCTTGACAAGAAGTTTTTCTCCATTGCCACCATTGCCACTGTTCTTGATCTAGATGGAGAACACGATACCAGAGTTTGGCCAAGTCATCTGTAATGCCGTATAAAGAGAAATAATGTTCCATTTGGGTTACCCAACCAGCGGGGTCTAAGCCATCAAATTTGGTCACATCCACCC
Source organism: Picea mariana (assembly GCA_032191745.1). NCBI lineage: Eukaryota > Viridiplantae > Streptophyta > Pinopsida > Pinales > Pinaceae > Picea > Picea mariana. Next base: position 37,622 of record JASDQU010683401.1, read on the forward strand.
ATGAAAGGCGTAGGTCACATTGAAAGTGATGGGTTTGAAAGTTATTGGAATGAGAGGAATGGTCACCTTCAGGATGTGGAGGTGAGGAAGATGAAGGGTTATCTGTAGGGATATGAAGTTTGGTGAAGAGTGCCAAAAATACTGATTCAAGATGGGTGGTGGGGTCTTGTTTGATTTCCTCCATTGAGGACTGCATTGTTGTATTGATGGCTGCAACATTGGCACTGAGTTGTTTCACTTCTTATTGGGTTTCGATGAGTATATTGCAAGGTGTTGAAGCAAGCTTTCAAGTCTTGGCTATGGGTATGGGCCATGAGGATGGGGGAACTGAAAAGGAGTGGGCGAGGTCAAATTTTTTTCCAAAAAATGATATGGATGAATGTGATAATGGCGAAGAGATGAATCCAAAGGAATAGGTCTCAAATAATAGTGAAAAAATTTCCAATTTTTTTTTTTTTTACACCTGCAGAGTTATACTCCGGTCTGAAGAATACTGTAGAGAGGAAATGCCCAAATGCTTAACCAAAAAGAAATGTTTATTTACTTGGCAACCTGAACACAGTTGCACGACAATATATCTTGTTTGTTTTAATTTGTTTATGTTTCTGTCCCCAAGGGTTAGGTATTCAAGGGTTCTACAGACAAGGGTTTGCCCTATGCTATAGCTCTCTGATATACGTGTGGGGTCCAACAGTAGTACTCTTCCCAATATCTCAGGGCACTAACTAAGGAGGATAAACCGTACCCTTATCCATACTACTCGAATACCCAGGTACTAGAGAGTATCTTCCCGAGTGTTGTTCTTGGTGACACTATAACAGTCAGGCGGCCAATCGGTTTATCTAAAGAGGGCTTCAGGTAATCTAGGTTGATCCGTACACAGGTGTTGTCTAATGCGCTACCACTCTAAGGGGTACCAACAGGGGTTACAAGGGTGGCCAACAGATGCGCGCTTAAGTACCACTTGTATTTCCTGTGTGTATGAATCCCTCAACTGTGGGTTTATGCGTGTAACGACAGATCTCTATGGCTTAAAGACGCCGGAATACGTCTCTACCCTGAAAAAAAAAATTTAACCCACACTTTCTGTCGAGGAAAGTGATCTGATACCACTTGTAATATACCAGATATAAAATGTATGCAGAACAGAAATAAAATGCTAGAAATGGCAGAATAACAACAATATAACCAGAACATTCACCACAATAGCACTTAAATGACAAGAAAATAATAACAGAAATAACACTTTGAATCTGAAAGCAATTTTCACTGGCCTCTTCGAGGGGGAAACCTCCAGTTGAGAAGAGCTCTATTACAATAATATCCAAGATAGGGTTCTCATACCCTCGACTCCTATTTATACTAAAAAGAAGCATCTGGAGGAAGATCCTTCTAGAAGCAGAAGCTTCTATTAGGTATTCTTACATCCGCTTTATTCTATTTTATTGAAAGGCCTTATTAATATTGACCTTTATTATATCTGAATATATTTTTCTACCTATGTGCGGGTTAGGACCCTAACAGTCTGGGCATATTTTTGCAATCCTTCAATGATCTTCCTCATGTTTCTTTCCTTATCTATATCCTCTCCATGCCCATTGGAGTTTGATCCTTCAACTCCCAAATGAACATCCATTCCTTTTGCTTCGTCCTTGGAGCTGGAAGCAGTCCATGCTCCTTCCATTCTTTTTCACTCAGTGACAATTATAACCATTCTGGCACTCACTAAACTTTTGCAACACAATGTGCAGACAACCGGAATTTGTCAAGTCATTATTCCTTAACAAATCCCACACCATTCATCAACAACTTGATTCAAGAAAACATTCAATTGCCTTGAATTTTTCTAAGCTCTGCTCGTCTCTGTAGTGCACTCATGCCTTATCCTTTTTCTCTCAGTTTCCCCAACCCCACATGAACAAGGGTCATGACCAAGCACTATACATCAAGGTTCTCTAAATGAGACCTCGAATTTTTAGGTTTCATAGGTTCGAGATTTCAAAGTTTCGGGTTTCAAAGTTTCGGGATCTCGGTCCTGGAGACTCCCTCACTCACTTCCCTCTCCAACTCTCGACTTTCTAACTTCCTACCTTTCAAGCCTCCGAGCCCACAACACAACTGTCGCAAACCATGGTGGTGACATGTGGTGTACCTAAGAAGGTCCACGTTACCCCAAGTAACACCATCTGTCCTCAGTGCTTCTACTTTTCCTTCGGGGTCCACTGGCACGTAGCACACATCCCATGGGTCCACTTTCTTCCAAGTGGCGTCGGCATGACCCACTAATTTGGTTTTTCTGGATTTCACAATTTTGGGTTTCGGGAGTTTGTGCGTCAGCACATCCCACTTCTCCCGAACTCCTGAAATTACCATCTTCTCTTCTGTTTGATCCAATGGTCCTGATTTCTCCACGATCTGACGACTCAGATCTCGTCGGGATTTTTCATATCGTGATTTCGTGTGTCGCGAGGTTGAAATACTTTCTACCTCCATCCTCTCAATCCCTGAAATGCCGAAATTATTCTTGGACAATTAACGGTTCAGATCTCTCCTTGATCAATGGTTGTGATCTAATCGTGAATTCGTGTTTCATGAATTCTCATGAACTTGCCCTTCGACCATTTTTAGTCATGAGTCAGGGAAAGGCTGATCATTCCCCACGCGTCTCTCTCGATGGACAGTTTTGATGATGTCGCGACTTTGCATATCACGATATCCACACTCCTGTGAAACTCCAAGGGTTTTAAGACTTGTGCACTTTCCCCGGATCCAACAGCTATTGGTCCACACACTCAGATCTGATAGCCCAGATTTGATCTCTTTTGCGCACTCTCCTAAGTGTCTGGACGTGGATTCAATAGTCTAGATCCTTTCCTCTGTAGTTGATCTACGACTGTGGTTTTATTCTACCGCTACTCCTCCTAAGCTTCATAACATGACCAAGTAACCCGTTGGCACTCAGACACATTCTAAGGTTCGAAATTAGTCCTTTTGACTCAATTTCCTCTCAAAACCTTGGTTCCAAAGACCACTTGTCTGACCCATCTAGGCTCAATGTTGAAACCTTGGGCTCTGATACCATATTGTAATGTCCCTGGCCATCAGCCCACTTATCGGGAAACGTTACTACACAGAAACATTATCATACTTATATATATAACATGCATATTAAATCTAATTAACAGATTTAGCTAAACAATACAAAGTAATCACAAGACTACTGCTACATACATAAGTAATGGAATTAACAGTAATTCATAATTGCAACAAAATACAAGATAATATTGCTAGCATCACAGACATGCATTTTAATTGAAATTAAGACGCATGCATATACTTATCTTTGAAACTATAGTAACTCCACCAACCATGTTCAAACCTTCCATGAACCTCCCAGCCTTATACCTCACTGCTCATCACGCTTAACAGTGGGTCACCCCTGAGCTGGGACTAAGCTCTACCCCCGGGCAGGGAATCCTAGACTAGGCTGGGGTTATAGGAAAAGTGCACAGAGAAACCAAAAGGATTCTCTCCAAGAGCCTTCTTATGCCCACTACTCATGGACTCTCATTCCCCACATGCATGTTTTTCCCAGGAGTATACACCTTCACAGGCACAGTCCATCAGTGCTTCACCTCCCCTATGGGCCTCGACAATAGGCCAGATCAAGATTTCTCAGAGCTTCGTAGTTGGTGCTGGACTCTCTCTGAAAGAAAACCACTCCCATCAGATTCTCTCTCCTGGAGAGAGCTGCTCACAAGCCTGACAACCTGCCTCTTCTACCATGTGCCTGACAACCCGCTTCTTCATCACACTCTTCGACTCAATTCCAACCGAGTGACGAAAACCGCAACAACATCAGCACTCAGTTGACACAAGGATGACGACCACAACAGAGAATGGGAATAGTCCCATAAATGGAAATGACTAGACGCTAAAACACAACACACTCAGGTGATTATCTAGGTGTCGGGTTCCATAGAAGACACAAATCGGCCCATGGATTACCGATTTCAGGATGCGTGACAAGGAAATTATCAGAGGTCGAGGATGGAGGCCAAATGCAGAGACCAAACAGAATACATCGGGCAATCACAGAGGTCTCACGGTTTTTGTTTTCAGAGCTATGTGCGATATGCAGAGCTCAGACACAGAGGTCACACAGTTTATACAACGAATGCTAGAATGGAGGACGAACCCCCAACTCAGTTGATGCTTCAGCTTTTAACTGCATGCGCCGGGTCGAAACTTGTCTTCCTGGAGATACATCCGTTCCCTTTTGCACACTTGGAGTTGCATGTGTTGCCTCTTCCATGACTTAGGATAAAAACATGTCTTTGACACCACTTTGGAATAATAATAAATTATTATTCCCAAGGACTTAAGCCCCTAAGCTTAGCCCCTCTTTCCAACCTTTCATCCCCCTTTCCCTTACCCACCTTGTGGAAGCTTAGTCCCCCATCACTTTTTCTTCGTGGTCAGTCTGCACACAACGATTTTTATATTTTGTTAATGATCTACATAATTACATGTACAAAAAGCCTACCAGATTAGGCCAGGAGCCTTAACACTTAGGCTCCTAGCCTAATAAACACATAAGCATACCAACTTATCAATACTCATCTCACTAGCCTACATTACATGCTTTACAATTCATAATCATGATTACAATATGGCTCGTCCTTGGGGATATTACACAGAGACTAAGTCAAATGGTCATAGAAGTTGAGTGGGGCATGTTACCCACCCCACATGCCTAGGGATAACTAGAGGAGATCATGTCTTGTGGCCCGAAATGGAGAACATGATATCGACCATGATGGTGATCAAAATGTCCATAGATGGCAGTGCAACATCTCCCATCAGTAACCTTTATCGCTACATGCCAACCAAGGCTCATCACATCTAAGAAACCCAATGTATGGGAGATGGTAATCCAACATCACCATGAGTTATGTTAGTCCTTTTTTCATGCAAAGTGTTGTGTTTAATTTTTTGGGCATGTGGATGAGGATCTTCGGTTGAAGTTGGATAATTTATCACTAGATTTGGAAATTGTGTCAGTTTCCTTGTTTCACCTTAGTGGTAAGATTATATGCCCTAGTATTGTTTTGTCACCTCCTAGGGAAAATGGGTACTACTGGGGGTCCTCACAAGGGTAACGTTCCATTCCCCACCATACTTAACACTTTTCATCTTGGAGCCTCTCATAGTGTACCAAGCTTCGGTAATGGGTCATGGTCCATTATCTCATGAGAAAAGGGGATGAAGGCACATAGGTTGATGCAGCTTCTCTATACATGCATGCCATTGCTAATTGACAAATGCCACCATAAAAGCCTCATGCCATCTTGATCTCTACCCCCTCTAATGGTAATCGCACCAAATTATAAAGGACAATAGCCTAGTAAAAAATGAAGGAATGGAGATTGAAACCGTATAAATGGGACTTGCAAATGATAATTGGGTATCAAAAGGAAAAATAAGGGATTCTAAATGAAAAAAGTACTGAGGAAAGGATATCTCAAGAAAGAAAGTGCTCCCTCTACAAAGGCACTCATAGAAATGGATCCAGTGACACCATAAGCCATGAAGTAATCCTTAAAACCATATCATTATCACACTTACTCTTGTATTCTTTCTTTATTTCTTGCGTCCCTCGGGACCTATCCCTCTACCTAGGTCTTTTTCCTATCTGGGTTTGCACACCTAATAGGGTTGGATGAAGGCCCTCCCATACTTAAACTCGTCAATTCACATGAGGTCCTGGGCTAGTGTGATGCTTGAAGGGTATATTGAGGTGAATTGTTTACGTGGCTTATATATTAAGTTACAACTTACTTTGCATTATTTAAGGACTAATGTTTCTTGTGAAACTTAGCTAACCTTGTCTTATACTCTGCTTTTATTTGGATGGCTCTGACATGGTTCTTTGAGGGACGTCCTGGGCTTGTGCCCAGGACGTTGTACCTTTTATTGCAAGACCTTGGCACATGTGATGCAAAGCGATGGGTCATCCAGTGACTCACCACCCTTAGACATAATCTCTCACATCCTCGGAACCTTGGACGATGGACAAATGGGCTTGGTATGAGTAGATTCAGTCATGATGTCACACATATGGGATGGAAGCCGATAGGCTGGGTAGAATACCCGAGAGCTTATTATCTAGAGGATCATGGATATTGTAGCAACAAATAGATAGACACTATGCATAGAAAATATACAACTCCCTCCATCCTGTACGCAACACCTGGATCCTGGACGTTGGCCCTAATTTGATTATGACATCATATTCTAAGGTTTGATCGAGCTAGGGTTTGGTGGATACTTGGGGTACTTATGATGGTTGGCATGAATTTGGGTGAGGAGAGACATAATTTTCTCCCACTTCACTCTTGATTGGTGCCACATGGCCTTTGTAGGCCTCTTCCTTTCCTAGGAAGGCTTGATGTCTCACACATGTGGCATTTTTCATGATGTATTTTTCATTTTAACATTTTGTAAGGGTAAAATGAGGGGTCGGTCCCACTTGAATCAATGTTATGTTATGTTATGTGGAAACATTATGCTAGGATAGCCTCCTATAAGAAGGATAATGCTATCCTTTTCATTTTCATCATCATTCCTCACCATTGTGGGGTAATTCTTCTAACATTTTTTTATATTTCAGCCTTCTTGGTCTTTCTCTCTCATGCATTATGCTTGGAAAATCTCTCTTGTGGATGGTTTGCTTATTTTGGATGGATATTTTTGCAATTAGGGTTTTGTGTTCTTGTCTTCTTAAATAAAGTAAGTAATTGTTTTCAATTCTATGGTACATTGTTGGTGTAAATGGTAAAATTTCTATTTTTTGCAAGGATTCTTGCTTGTTGAAACCCTAAGAGAGGAACATAAGTGCTTTTTCCTCTCACAAAGTTTTACTTGTCTGAAATTTGTGAATTTTCCTTGTTGGGGTTAGAACTCTAAATCCCTAAAGTGCTATCAATTTAGGATTTTATCCCTAGAAAATTGATCTTTTATCTAAGTGAAGCTACAAGAAGGGAGAAACAATATCTAGGGCCCAAAAGTGCTTTCACCCTAGACGTTATTCTCCTCAAATTCTATATCATAAGGCCCAAATGTGCTTGCACCTTAGGGTTTAAAATCTACCTCTTGGTTTCAATTACATCAACCTTCAATCTTATATGCATTTGAGACTCCATATCCTAGAATAGTAAAGGCACTAATCTATAAGTATCTCTTGTGGTGAAAGTAGTTGTTAAAATCACTTTTTCTAAATCTCTCAAGTTCTCTACTAACATTGCTAACCCTAACTCTAGGAAACTCACAATATTTCTTGTTGATGTTATAAAAGTTTTCTACAGCCACCTAAAACGACATTAAATTTCTGCATAGTACACTCATCTAAAGGTGGTCTAACTAGGTCAGAATTACTTCTAGCAATTGGATAGTTTTATGTTTTATGAATGCTTACTTTTCATGCTAAATTGCTACATTTATGAGCACTTTGCCTTGTTGTTGTTGCAAAATACTTATTTGTGTTGTAAGATTGGTTTTACTACTATAATTTGCAACAATCAATGCAATCTAACGTGTCTAGTGTCCAGAGAGATCATTGTTGTGCTTTATCTTGGTAATTGTCATATATATGCTGCAAATTGTTTCTTGTTCCAAGTAGGTATAACAACCATATTACAAGCTTTCTTTCTTTCCTAGACCTAGACCAACTAGCAAGTGATCAAGATAGGGAGCAGTAGGCTTGGATTCTAAACTTGCTATTTGATCCCTTGTGGTCACCAGGGAATTCTCCCTTGTGGTGGACCTCCTCCATCACTAAAATGAGGGAAGATCCTACTTAGGTGACAATGGTAGTTTCTTCAATAGTTATGTAATATTCGGGGATCTTGTGGTGGGATTTGCACAAGTAAAAATATCATGATATAATTTTGGCGCCATTGTCGGGGAGGATTGATTCATTCTCCTCACGACACATCTTTGGTAAACTTGTCCCAATCCCTTATTCTACAGGTTTACCTGGAGACTCCACTAAGGGTAATTCCCTCACTTTCCTTTGATGATCATGTTTGAAGAATCATCTGGAAACTCCACTGATACATTTTGAGTTACTTGTTTCCCAAGTAATGGAGTTATGTCTATCCATGTATTGATTTTGAAAGAATCTTGAGATACCCAAATGAGTTTAAGGAAGGATGGTAATATTCAAAGGGTTGGTTTCCACTCGTGTTGCAAATTTCTTAAAATACATGCAGGGAATGGGGGAACATGAAGATGTACATATACAATGGTTTCTAGTGTCCCTATCATTTTATGTACAAGATTGGATCAAAGACTGTTGCAAACCAAAGGCCATATCTCTTCTCATAGATATCATTAGAATTTTTTTTGAGTATGGGAATAAACAATCTCAAATATATGAGGACACTCTTCAAGAACTCACAACCCTTAAAAGGGAAAGTTTTTTCCTATATCTTATTATAATAAACCTTAGGGAATCACACCATGCCCAAGAAGAAGAATCCATTGGGAGTATTCATCCTCATGAAGACAATACATTGATAATCGTTCCACTTGTTGAGGATGGAAAATCAGAACATCATGAATACCTCTCCCAAAGGTTGAAGGAAAGTGTTAAAGAATTTAAGAGTTTTTGAAAACAATTGGTTGATCGATGTGAAGACATACATCTGTTGATTGACCTTTGTGCACAAATATGGGAAGAGCATGACCTCATAGTAGAGAAATATGAGCGATGTCTCAAAGTTTCAGTAGGGGAAGATCTCACTAAAGCATGTTTATGGGTAAATACACTATGTGCTAGGATACAAGAGAAATATGACCAACCTTGGGTTTTATCCAAGATATTGGAGTTGAATCTAGATGAGGAGGAATGGGATAATTCAAAAGAATATGCAAACCGTGATGAAGTTCTCCCTATAAATGACAAAGAATTTATTAGTGAAGAATCTCCATATCTTGAGAATGCCTTGGATGAAAAAGATTGCACATCTTCGAGGAAAGAACATAAGGAAGAAGTTTATAAAGAGGAGAAAGAATTACCTCATTATTCCATCAAAGATAATGGATATTTGATTGAAGAATGAGAGCTTGAAATGGTGAATCATGAGGAGGATTACCAAATACATGAAGTAGAACATGAGTTTCCTTTTGAATATGTCGAAGAAGAACACTACGATGAAACAATCTATGTTGAAGACCTAATACATCAAGAGGCTATTCATGAATACAAAGAACCAATATTTTCTCCTCCATTTGATGAAGTCATCCAAGCTTCCATTCCTCTTGCACATGAAGAAGCTAACCTCATGAGTTATGGTCCTTTCCAAGTTGTTGATACTGCTTCATTTCATGATTCAGAAAGTGAAGAGGTATTAGAGGAACCCTTGGATGCATTATACATGTTGGGAGACGTAAATGGGATTTTATTTGTTCTAGTCTTAATGGAGATCCCATTTATGACATTGAAGGTCATTTCCAATTGTTACCTTTAGAAAAACCATGTGTGATTGCTAAAGACTTAGATATGGGGCAACATGAAGATGACATGGTTACATATTTATTCTAACCACCCAGGGATGGCTTATTGTAGCATTATCATGATGATTCATGGCCATATCCTGGAGGGTCTAATACATACTCTTTTGAGAACTTGGATTTATTCTACGAAGAAGATGTTCAACCACCATTGTGCTCTAACCTTGATGAAGATGAGTCCATGATTTTCTCAGAGCAGGATCTTTGTGATGAGAGATTCCAACCTTCTCCTTTTCCACCTTGTTATTCCGCTATAGATATGGTTGGTAGTTTTTCTCGTGATGGTCACTTTCCTGTCGGATAGGGTTTTTTTCAACCTATGGATTATTTTAGGTATTTTTAGTTTCACACACAAGGCCAACATGCTTTGCGTTGGGAGAAAAATATTTTCTCTAGGCCTATCCCGATCCCTTACCTTGTGCTCTCTTTTCCCATATACAACATTAAAATTTTCCTTAGGTTCCTTCTCATCCCTTCTTGATATTTGGGTGATGGATTTGTAGCTGAGGACAAGGATCTACCTTTGTCTGATTATTTCATCCTTGTCCTGGGATGGATAGGGAAGGGATGTGGTGATGCCTCCTTGCATGACTTTGTCCCTCCCTCCCGCCTCCATGAGTTGGATTTTATGACTAGTTATGGTATGGTGTATGTCCCGACTCATGATCTTTTTGTGCTTGAAGTATCCTTATTTTGGTTTATGATGAAGCATGAAGGTAGACATTCTGATACAATGTTGGGATGGTTTCATTGGTCATATGATTATACCTAGCATTTCAACTAACATAGATTAGTGTAGGTTAGGTAGGACATTTTCATATTGCATTTCATTTGTATATATATTGCATCATGCACTCATGCTAGTATAGCCTTGCATATTCTTATATATATTGCATTTTTATTTGTATATAATGAGTAAATGATAGGAAATTGGATTTAATCATTGTATAATATTGGTTTATCATTTTGTAGTTTAGTGAAATTTATTTCTTAGCATGGTTTTGGATTTATCACTAACTCCGATGGATCACTTCCACCAACCGATAATTCTAAAGGTTTGTTTTGTTTGAAGTGGGAACATGATTGTAGGTCTTGGAAAACTGAAGATGTTGAGGTTCTGATGTGCTCTATTGTGAGCACATTTCCCCATGTTTGAGTCATATGTTACCTCCCCCATTCCTAGAGGGAACTAGAGGAGATCATGTCTCATGGCCCACAATGGGGAAAATTATCCCAAACATGATGATGATCAACATGTCCACAGATGGTATCCGAGTAGACCTACTTAATCACCTTTACAACTACAGTTCAAACAAGGCTCATCACATCCAATCAACCTAGTGTATCAAAGATGGTAAGACATTGTCACCATGAGTATGTTAGTCCTTATTTTATGCAAAGTGTTGTGCTTAATTTGTTGGGCATGTGGATGAGGATATTTGGTTGAAGTTGGATAATGGATCACTGGCTTGGGAAATTGTTTCAGTTGCCTTGTTTCACCTTGGTGGTCATCATCTATGCCCTAGTCTCCTGTTGTCACCGCCTAGGGAAAAGGGGTACTACTGTGGGGCCCTCACAAGGGTAATATTTCATTCCCCACCATACTTAACACTTTCCATCCTTGAGCCTCTCATAGTGTGTTATCTCCTCAAATAAATCAATCAAGTTATTTCATTTTAGGTGATAGGAGGTCTTTTAAAAAAATACATTATTAATTTTTTAATGCTCATTTTTTAGAGCTTTATGCATGTAATAAAGTTAGAATAAAATTTTTCTTAGTTTTATGTTGATCTAGTTCAAATCTCAGGTTTCGATGGCTTAGGTGAACATTTCGATTGTTCATTAGCCACCGAAAGCCTTAGCTTTTGGTAGCTAAAACAAAGGAATTCAGAGCTATTTTAACCACTGAAATCGCAGGAGCAAGGGAGGAGTCAACACATCCTTTCACACATTTAAACCATCGAGTTTGAAGTTTTCTTATTGCAAATAGCCGCTGAAAAGACAGGAGAACGAACCGTTCATGACTGAGAGCTGATCTCTGTATGATATAGCGAATCTTTTTGGATCGTTGTTTCATCAAAACATATGCTTACGTACCCTTCATCATTACAGTCATCGACCATGATTACTCCAAATCACAAACCGTTATGTCACATTCCTTGTAATTAGTTCCACGTTCTAAAGCTCGCCTCAGTTTTCTTGTCTCTATCACAGCCGAGTCGAATCTCCCTAATTTTGTGATGTGTAGATTTCCCCCTAAATTCATTTTTTTTCCGATCGCAAGTGTACAGAAGCATTGCGACAGATGAATAAAAGAGGATCAACCATGAGGAAAGAGCTCGACGATATTAGCTACTTGGAATCACACCCGGAGGTATGCCATTTTTTCAGGGACGCATGTTGTTATAATTTTTGTAAACAATTACAGAGTTCTCACCGGCAGGTGGCAGAAGCCTTTTCTTTGAATTTCGATGGAAAGAAAGCAATCATCGGTTGAGATGAATTTGAGGTAGATGAAGCCCTCATAGCCGAGGTGACAGAGCTTCCCAGCACTGGAGAAAATTGGTTTAAAACTATTGTCACTAAGAATGTTGAATTTAGATCTTATTTGAAACTAGAACACAGGGGTTTGATATGGAAGAAAGACATTCCTGTGTCATTCCTTGAAGAAAAATGGCAGCAGTTACTAAAATCCATTATAGTCTACATAACTTGCGAAGGAAGATACAATAGGGTGATGATTTACCATTTCAAACCCATGAATCATTTTACTGGTAGAAACCCACTCAATCTACCCTATTTTCTCCACAGAAGCTTATCCAAAATGGCTCATCAAGTCAAGGCCAAGCCCAATAAAGTTGCAGGTAGACTATCCCACCACAGTCTGATTAAAATTTTGGTTTGTGAGCTATTGCAAAGAAGAGACAAATAATGGAATTACTTCTTGTTCTGGAATGATTTTCAGATTGATGTACAACCAGAGGGTAAAAAGATTCCTCATTCCAAGAAGTCTTCTACTACCAGAAGTGGAAAGAGGAGGAGGAGAGATATCTCTCCAGTTCTAGTTAATCAACCCTCTCCTTCCTCTAAGCTTAATAAAACTAAGAAGAAATTGAACTTCAACAGTGAAAAAGAAAAGGCCAAAGAATCCCTAGTGAACAAAAGCATTATAAATCTTCCTTACACAGTCTCGGAGGATGAAGAGTACCAGATTGAAACAGGGCATGAGGATTCAGTTACCACAGGGCGTGAAAATTCTGTTTTTGTAGATATATACACAACAAGTTATGAAGACACTCCATCACCTACACCTCAATAGGAACAAGAACCACAAATTGCAGATGCCTCATCTAGCAAAAGAGTGAAGCAGAGTAAATCAAAGGAAATCAAGAAGCTTAAGAAGAAGTTAGATGAACAAGAAGTGCTAGAAAGGGTAATTAAAACCAGATATGAAACCCTATCGAAAAACTTTGCAGAAAGCAACTCATCCCTGGAAAGACTAGCTCATGAAAGCATAAAGGAAAAGAAAAATAAGGACAAGATTGTAAAAGACTACAACAACTTATGGAGACTAGCTCAGGGCTTGAAGAAAAAGGTCAGGGCTTTGAGGAAACAAGCTATGTCTTCAAGACACCAGGCTCAAACACATGCTACTCTTGAAACCCTAGTAGAGATAGCAGCTCTGTGCAATGAACCAGAGGCAGCCAATAAACCTATATTCTTTGAGAAAGATGCGGAAGCCTTAAAAGATCAACTCTAAGGCATTTTTGAGCTAAGAAAAAAGGTATTTTTGAAATTTTGATAATTTCACTAATCTCGGGTTTCGGTGGCTTAGGAAAACATTGCGATTGTTCATTAGCCACCAAAAGCAGAGCTTTCGGTAGCTAATTGGTCTAAATTCTGTCTACTTTAGGTACCGAAAGCACTGATAAGGTAGAAAGTTAATATTTTTGCACAGATCCAAGTTTTCCTTGTCCAAAAGCCTCAGAAATGGTTCCAATAGATGGAAAATAATTAATGACATCCTCATCAAGATTTTGTTTTCGTTTTGGAGATGCTCTACAATACAGAAAGGTAAAAAAAGGTTAGGTGTAAAGCTGTTTGACTGTCAACAAGTGTCATTTTCGACTCCTCTCATATCACATGAAATCCAGCAGCCTTGGAAGGCTCACTACCCCTGCCAAAGAATTTGAAGAACATAAAGATCATTTGAGGATATGAATTGACCTAGGTTATAGGATCTTTGCCTATTTTCTTGGGTCAGTTATTGATTTTCTATTTTAGGCAAAATCCGATCCAGTATTCTAGGATCTTGAAACTGTTTGTAAAGGGCTATAAAGTCCAGAACATTTGATGAACAAAAGGTTCGATTTTGAGTTCTGTAATCCAGTGTTATTGTGATAAAGACACTTTCTTTAATATATTAAGCCTGCAAGCTTCTTTCATTGTTATTATTAGACTCTCTTTATCTTTTTGTATGCCTATGAGTTGAAATCATTTCTTTGTCTATGTTTAAAGGTCCCATGGTAACTGTCATCTTACCTTTGATTGTTAAGCAAGAATCATAAGCATCATTTGCTAGTTTGTTGACCCATCATATATATTGTTATGTATGTTTTGGTTAATTGATTGGTTTTCTTATCCATTTGATCTACAAACCTATATGATAATAGCTCTTGAAGGCCTTGTACTACATGAATATAGCTAGACTGTCTTGAAGATACAATCTAGTGATTTAGATATTCATCTTGATCCAAACCCACACCCATTATTGAGAAAATAATTACAAAAAGGTTAAGTTACCAGGCCTCTCTGAGATATAGCCTAGGAGAGTTTCCTGGAGTGATAACAAATTGGCGTCATTGCCGGGGAGAGGAGATTGAAGCTCAGCTTCCTTGGGAGACAACAAGATCCAACTTTGATGATAGACAAAGTATGGACACATTTTCGGTTGTAATCATTTATCTGGCGACTCCATTGGAACGAAGTGGCTCTAAGAAAGGCTCATACCAGAGCAAACCAAGAAATACCACTGGCAACACTAGTTCCAGACCCTGAGAATATCATCAGAAGCGGAAAATAATTGCAAAGAAAAAATTCTAGATCTGCAAGAGCATCTAAACCAGGTATTTCAAGAAACACTTCTTCATTTGTATCTAGAGAACCTCTTGTCGAATCCACTTCTGCTGAAACTTGTAGTTCTCAGAAAATTGTAATTGTGTCAGAAATCTTGAAGGGTGGTGAGCCTTCAATTTATTCCGATGTCATAGATTCTATTTCTGAGCATGTTACTATATCCAACTTAGGAGAAGAAGTTGTAGAATCTATGCAAGAAGAGGACTCTTCCTCTTCCTTGAATTCTTCATAAACTGAGCCTGTAGAATTTTTTTTCTATACTCATACTAGTCTGCCCGTTCTTGAAGATATTTTACAAGATATTTCCTCTAAGGGTGAAGAAAACTTGGCCTTGTTGCTCGGTCAGTATTACAAAGCTTCTTATTTCCCACCTTATTCAGGAAACACTTTCCAGGTTAGTCATCCTACTAGTGCTTACACTTCATTCCTCAGCGAAGTTAGACCACCCTTGTCCATAGTCTCACCTATCCCATCTCAGCCGTCGTCTACAGAAACTTCTTCCTCTGCATCAACCCCCAATATTTCCATGGCTTCCCCTTTGACAAAAATGGAACAGATCTTAGAAAATTGGTATGCTCCTCTTATTTTTCTCAATCCCTTATCATCCATGCCAACAGGAGATTATCAGAAATATATGCCAAAGTTTACTGGATCTGGGGATTATACCGCTGAAGAACATATAGAGGCTTTCTATGCTTATGCTGAGAATATTAACATTTCAGAGGAAGATGTTTGGACCAGAATTTTTGTGCAGAGCTTGGATGGTCAAGCCAGGAAGTGGTTCAAGGAACTGCCAACAAATTCAGTGGCAGGAATTGAGCAGTTAGATGAAGTGTTTTTGAAACATTGGGGAGAAAGAAGAGACCTCTTGTATTATATTATTGAATTTGGAAATCTAAGAAGAGAAAATGGGGAGTCTGTCTCAAACTTCACCAAAAGGTTCAATAAGATGTTTGGCAAGATCCCTGCAGAGATCAAGCCAACTGATGCATCAACAAAGATTACTTACTCTTCTTCCTTTGATCCATAATTTTGCTTAATCCTTAGAGAAATAAGGTTAACCACACTCACTTTAATGCAAGATGTTGCTCTTGAGGTTGAATCTAACATTATGGCATCTCGGAAACTTAAAGGAAAATTGAGAGAAAGAAGTCGTCTGCTGACCCTCCTTTTTCTTCAAATACCAAAATGGAAAAGATGGCCAAGATGTTGGACAACTTGACCTCAGAGATGTCAAAACTAAAAATTCAGAGTCAGCAGCCAACAAGAAGTAAAGAGCCTAATGCCTATGCTCCGAGGAATCCCAATGCATTCCCTTACAGAAGGAACAACCAACAGGTCTAGATCCTTCAGAGAGACAAGAATGCAACTAAAGACCAAAGGATCAGGGCCCCATTCCAAAATGCAGTGCTAAAAGAAGAGCAAGAGTGATCTCATGATGACGTTGAAGAAGAAGATGACATCAATTGCTTTGGGGATGATATCGATTCCTCCTTCTTGAAACAAACAAATTATGAGGAGGCCCAGATGAATGAGCATATTCATGAGGCAAGCATTGAAGAATATTTTTATCAGACAGATGATCATCCAGGTTACAATTTAAGATCTAAGACTGCTGCTCTAAAGCCATTGCTTGCTGCCCCTGGAAAAAAGAAAGATGTTGCTGCCAAGTAGCCTGCTTCTCCTACAAAACAGCAGCAGAAGAAATTGCAGTGCCAAGCTAAGGAACAGGTGTCCCTGAGAGCTCCTTCTAACGAGGTAAAACTTTTCGATAAAATATCATATTCATTTAATTTCGAATCAGAAATTCAGAAGGTAAAAATACCTATGCCATTGACTGAACTTATGAAGAATGACATATTCAAGTCTGCTATCCCAAAGTCCTTTCAACCAAAGACTCCCCTAGCTACTGATTATGTAAACCTTCAAGATTACAAGCCCACAGTGACTGTAGGACCTATGGTAGAAGACCGAGATGACTCTTGTCCACCCTTCTACATATCCCTGAATATCCATGACACGATCCTTCACAATTTCTTGCTTGACTCGGGGGCGTCACACAATCTTATGCCTAAAGCAGTGATGGATGAACTTGGGCTTGACATCACAAAACCTTACCATGATCTCTTCTCTTTCGAATCTATGAAAGTCAGATGCCTCGGCCTCATAAAATACCTTGCCATGAACCTTGCTCAATTGCCAATGAGAAGCATGGTAATGGATGTTGTAGTGGCTGATATCCCACCCAAGTTCGGCCTCCTCTTATCGCGCTCATGGAGAAAAAGGCTAGGAGGTACCTTGCAGATGGATATTTTGTATGCCATAGTCCCAGTGTTTGGAGGAGAGCTAAAGAGACTTTACAGAGAAAATCAGCTTTCCTACATCATTAGTGATGGGAAGAATTCTTTAAACCATCCAATCTATGCATTAGACACAGACTTTGGGGCATGCATTCTGCAAATAGATGATGCTCAGCTAGCTCCATTGCAACTCACAAAGCCTACTTATTAATAGACTGATGGAGAGAGTACTCCCATGTGGAGCATGTTCTTTGATGGTGCCAGTACCAAAGACTCAGCAAGTGCAGGTGTAGTTTTGATTTCTCCTTCAAAAGAGGCTATTCATTTGTCTTTTAAACTTGATTTCAAAACTACTAACAATATAGCAGAGTATGAGGATTTGTTGTTGGGATTAATTCTACCAAGGAGATGGGAATCAAAGGACTAAAGGTGTTTGGATATGCGAATCTCATCATACAGCAAGTGAATAGTACTTTCCAAGCAAAACATGTCAAGTTGAAAGCTTACAGGGATGAGGTATGGAAAATCAGGGACTCTTTTTCCATTTTTGATATTTCTTATATACCCAAAGCTATGAATCACCTTGTCAATTCCCTTGTTGTCTTGGCCAGTATGTTCATTCCTCCCATGCCTCCTCGACTAAATTATGAAATCCAAGTCAAATATAGACCATCTCTACCCGACAATATCAAATATTGGAAAGTCTTTGAAGATGATGATGAGCTTAGTAGATTTTTCCAGGTGGTAGATGAATTTTTCGATATGCATATTGACCAGGAAAATCAAAATGTAGAGGAATCCAAAAAGCCTAAGCTAAAAAGAAAAATGGGTCAATATGATATTCTTTAGCTACCCAACAATTATATACCTTGGAGTTTGGTGCCTCTTGAGAAGCTTTTCGACCAAAATGATGTCCCCTACAAACCTGATAAGAAGGAGAAGGATCTTGTTGTCCATGAGCACAATATAGGAAGCCAAAGTCATCCTAAATTCCTAAATCTATCCACTGAATTAACTGTTGACCATAGGTCAGAATATTGCAGCATTATGAAGGAATTTACTGATGTTTTTTCCTATAAATACAATGATCTGAAAACCTATAATCCTGATGTCATTCAACATAAGATTTTCCTTGAGAAAGACACCATCCCTTTCAAATAGAAGCTGAGACCTATCAATCCTCTCTTATTGCCTGTAATTGAAAAAGAAATCAAAAAGCTCCTTGATGCAAAAATCATAATCCGATTAAGATACTCCAAATGGATTGCAAACCTAGTAATAGTGAGAAAGAAAAATGGTGAGATCAGGTTATGCGTTGATTTTAGAAACTTAAATAAATTCTCCAAGAAAGACAACTATCCCCTACCCAAGATGGAACACTTGTTGCAAACAATTTCAGGGGCCACTGTCATGTCTTTCCTAGATGGCTTCTCAGGCTATAACCATGTTTCTGTACACCCTGATGACCAAGAAAAAAATGCCTTTACTACTCCTTGGGGTACCTTCATGTATGCCAAGATGCCATTCGGGATAATGAATGTCGGGGCCATTTTTCAGAGGGCCATGGACATAGCTTTCGTGGGAGAGAAGGACAAGTTTGTCCTCATATATCTTGATGATATCACAGTTTATTCTAGCAGTCATGAAGACCATCTGAAGCATCTGAAGCATATGAAAAGAGTATTTTTGAAATGCAGACAGTTTGGGATTTCGCTGAACCCTAAAAAGTCTCAATTTGCTCTCAAGAAGGGTAAGCTCCTAGGCCACATTGTTTCAGCAGAGGGAGTGAAAATTGATCGAGCTCGGGTGGAAGAAATTAAAAAGTTGTCCATACCAAGGTCAAAGAAGGATATCCAATCCCTACTCAGTAAGATAAAGGCAAGCATGACAAGTTTGATTCTTTGTGGACTGGTCCTTTCATGATAACTCAAGTATAACACAACAATACCTTCATTCTGCAAAGTCTGGAAGGTGAATAAAAGTTTGGTGGCCCAGTCAATGGGCATTTTTTGAAACTCTATTTCATCTAAGGCTTCAAAGCCTTGTCGTTGTAAATTTTATTTTCAGTTTTTTGTTTTTTGCAAAATAACTCCATGCCTAATGGAAGCACTAGCAGATAGGTTTGAATTTTCGTTTTATAGGAAAGGCATTGGTTATGTGGTTCTTGAAACCTCACAGGGAGGCTTTCACCCCCAATAGGAGCCAGTGTTATCTTCTCAAATAAATCAATCAAGTTATTTCATTTTAGGTGATAGGATGTCTTTTAAAAAAATACATTATTAATATTTTAAAGCTCATTTTTTAGAGCTTTATGCATGTAATAAAGTTAGAATAAATTTTTTCTTAGTTTTCTGTTGATCTAGTTCAAATCTCAGGTTTTGGTGGCTTAAGCGAACATTTCAATTGTTCATTAGCTACCGAAAGCCTTAGCTTTCGGTAGCTAAAACAAAGGAATTCAGGGCTATTTTAGCCATCGAAATCGCAGGAGCGGGGGAGGATTCAACACACCCTTTCACACGCTTAAACCGTCGGGTTTGAAGTTTTATTATTGCAAATAGTCGCCGAAAAGACAGGAGAACGAACCATTCATGACTGAGAGATGATCTCTGTATGATATAGCGAATATTTTTGGATCGTTGTTTCATCAAAACATATGCTTACATACCCTCCATCATTACAGTCATCGACCATGATTGCTCCAAATCACAAACCGTTCTATTGCATTCCTTGTAATCAGTGCCACGTTCTAAAGCTCACTTCAATTTTCTCGTCCCTATCACAGCCGAGCCGAATCACAGTGTAGCTTTCCCCTGAAATCCATTTTCTTTCCGATCGCAGGTGTACAAAAGCATTGCGACAAATGAATAAAGGAGGATCAACCCTGAGGAAAGAGCTCGACGATATCAGCTACTTGGAATCACACTCGGAGGTATGCCAAATTTTCAGGGACGCATGTTGTTATAGTTTTTGTAAAAAATTACAGAGTTCTCACCAGCAGGTGGCAGAAGCCTTTTCTTTGAACTTGATGGAAAGAGAGTAGTTATCAGTCAAGATGAATTCGAGGTAGATGAAGCCCTCATAGCTGAGGTGACAGAGCTTCCCAAGACTGGAGAAAATTGGTTTAAAACTACTGTCACTACGAATGTTGAATTTAGATCTTATTTGAAACCAAAACACAGGGTTTTGATATGGAAAAAAGACATTATGTGTCTTTCCTTGAAGAAAAATGGCAGCAGTTACTAAAAGCCATTATGTTCTACATAACTTGTGAAGGAAGATACAATAGGGTGATGATTTACCATTTCAAACTCATGAATCATTTTACTAGTAGAAACCCACTCAATCTGCCCTATTTTATCCACAGAAGCTTATCCAAAATGGCTCATCAAGTCAAGGCCAAGCCCAATAAAGTTGCAAGTAGACTATCACACCACAGTCTGATTAAACTTTTTGTTTGTGAGTTGTTGCAAAGAAGAGGCAAAGAGTGGAATTACTTCTTGTTCTGGAATGATTTTCAAACTGATGTACAACCAGAGGGTAAAAAGAGTCCTCATTCCAAGAAGTCTTCTACTCCTAGAAGTGGAAAGAGGAGGAGGAGAGCTATCTCTCCAGTTCCAGTTAATCAACCCTCTCCTTCCTCTAATCTTAATAAAACTAAGAAGAAATTGAACTTTAACAGTGAAAAAGAAAAGGCCAAAGAATCCCCAATGAACAAAAGAATTCTAAATCTTCCTTACACAGACTCGAAGGATGAAGAGCACCAGATTGAAACAAGGCATGAGGATTCAGTTACCACAGGGCGTGAAATTTTTTTTTTTGTAGATATATACACAACAAGTTATGAATACCTTCCATCACCTACACCTCAAGAGGAACAAGAACCACAAATTCCAGATGCCTCATCTAGCAAAAGAGTGAAGCAGAGTAAATCAAAGGAAATCAAGAAGCTTAAGAAGAAGTTAGTTGAACAAGAAGTGCTAGAAAGGGTAATTAAAACCAGATATGAAACCTTGTCGAAAAAATTTGCAGAAGGCAAATCGTCCCTAGAAAGACTAGCTCATGAAAGCATAAAGGAAAAGAAAAAGAAGGACAAGATTGTAAAAGACTACAACAACTTATGAAGACTAGCTCAGGGCTTGAAGAAAAAGGTCAGGGCTTTGAGGAAGCAAGCTATGTCTTCAAGACACCAGGCTCAAACACATGCTACTCTTGAAACCCTAGCAGAGGTAGCAGTTCAGTGCAATGAACCAGAGGCAACCAGTAACCCTATAGTCTTTGAGAAAGATGCAAAAGCCTTAAAAGATCAGCCCTAAGGCATTTTTGAGCTAAGACAAAAGGTATTTTTGAAATTTTGATAATTTCACTAATCTCAGGTTTTGGTGGCTTAGGCGAACAATGCGATTGTTCATTAGCCACCAAAAGTAGATCTTTCGATAGTTAAATGGTCTGAATTATGTCTACTCTAGCTACCAAAAGCACTAATAAGGAAAAAAGTTAATATGTTTGCACAGATCCAAGTTTTCCTGGCCCAAAAGCCTCAGAAATGGTTCCAATAGATGGAAAATAATTAATGACATCCTTATCGAGAGTTTGTTTTGTTTTTGGAGATGCTCTACAAGACAGAAAGGTAAAAAAAGGTTAGCTGTAAAGTTGTTTGAATGTCAACAAGTGTCATTTTCGACTCCTCTCATATCACATGAAATCCAGCAGCCTCAGAAGGCTCACTACACCTGCCAAAGAATCTGAAGAACATAAAGATCATTCAAGGATATGAATTGACCTAGGTTATAGGATCTTTGCCTATTTTCTTGGGCCATTTATTGATTTTCTATTTTAGGCAAAATCAGATCCAGTATTCTAGGATCTTGAAACTGTTCGTAAAGGGCTATAAAGTCCAGAACATTTGATGAACAAAAGGTTCCATTTTGAGTTCTGTAATCCACTGTTATTGTGATAAAGACACTTTCTTTAATATATTAAGCCTACAAGCTTCTTTCATTGTTATTATCAGACTCTCTTTATCTTTTTCTATGCCTATGAGTTGAAA
The DNA here is from genome assembly GCA_032191745.1 of Picea mariana. Classification (NCBI taxonomy): domain Eukaryota; kingdom Viridiplantae; phylum Streptophyta; class Pinopsida; order Pinales; family Pinaceae; genus Picea; species Picea mariana. The sequence goes on from JASDQU010683401.1 coordinate 59,681, forward strand.
TCATTTCTTTGTCTATGTTTAAAGGTCCCATGGTAACTGTCATCTTACCTTTGATTGTTAAGCAAGAATCATAAGTATCCTTTTCTAGTTTGTTGACCCATCATAGATATTTTTATGTATGTTCTGGGTAATTGATTGGTTTTCTTATCTATTTGATCCACAAAAATATCTGATAATAGCTCTTGAAGTCCTTGTGCTGCATGAATATAGCTAGACTGTCTTGAAGATACAATCCAGTGATTTAGATATTCATCTTGATCCAAACCCACACCCATGATTGAGAAAATAATTACAAAAAGGTTAAGTTACCAGGCATCTCTGAGATATAGCCTAGGAGAGTTTCCTGGAGTGTTAACATAGTGTAGAAAGATTTGGTAATGGGTCATGGTCCATTCTCTCATGAGAACAAGGGGCTAAAGGCCCAGAGGTTTATGCAGTTTCCCTATACATTCATGACATTTCTAATTGACAAAGACCACCATAAAATACTAGAGCCAGTTTAAGCTCTACCCCCTCTAATGGTAATCTTCCTTATCTGGATGTGAATGAATGCACCAAATTATAAATGACAGTATCCAAATAAAAAATGAAGGAATGAAGGTTAAAGCCTTATAAAGTGGACTTTCAAATGATAATTGGGTGTCAAAAGGAAAAATAAGGGCTTCATAATGCAAAAAGTATCTAGGAAAGGGTATCTCAAGCAAGAAAGCGCTCCCTCTACAAAGGCACTCATAGAAATGGATTCAGTGGCACCATAAGCCATGAAGTAAGCCCTAAAACCATATCACTATCAAACTTACTCTTGAAGGGTTTCTTTATTTCATGATTCCATCAGTACCTATCCCTCTACCTAGGTATTTTTCCTGTCTAAGTTAGCACACCTAATAGGGTTGGATGAAGACCCTCCAATACTTAAAATTTCCAATTCACATGAGGTCCTGGGCTGGTGTGCTGCTTGAAGGGGATACTGAGGTGAATTGTTTACATGGCTTATATAGTAAGTTATAGCTTACTTTTCATTATTTAAGTACTAATGTTTCTTGTGAACCTTAGTTAACCTTTTCCTACACTGATTTGTTTTGGATGGCCCTGACGTGGTTCTTTGAGGGACGTCCTGGTCTTGTGCCCAAGACGTTGTTCCTTTCATTGCAAGACATTGACACATGTGATGTAGAGAAGTGGGTCATCTAGTGACTCACCACCCTTAGACATCATCTCTCACATCCTTGGAACCTTAGATGATGGACAAATGGGCTTGGTATGAGCAAATTCAGTCATGATGGCACACAGATGGGATGGAATCCCATAGGTTAGGAAAATTACCCCAAAGCTTATGATTTTCTTTCCAATTTTTTTGAGTAACTACACAACGTATTAGCAAGTGATTTGTTGTCTCATCATCTTGTAGACATAGACTACATACAACAGAACCAATGCCTCCCCTTTTCTTATAATTTTCTCCAGTGAGGATACTATCTTTTAAGCATAACCACATGAAGCATATAATTTTGCTTGGAATCTTAACTTTTCAGATAGATTTAAACCACCATTTGTAATCACCAATATGAGAGTTAATAGCAATGCATTGATATGTTAAGGCAGTTGTAATTGATCCACATGCTTTGTTCCATGACCACACAAGTCTATCATTTGATTGAGTAAGTGAAACTCCACTGCTTTTTAAAACTGTGATGAAGTTGTTCCATTCATTTGACAAATCTCCACTTAAATTAATCTGGTTGGAATTTAACCAATACTGTGCATTGTTGGGCGCATTTGGAACAACATCTTGTGCTATGGAAAAGATACCTTTGAAGTTGAGGAATTGGATTAAAGAAGCAGACAACTAAAAAGAAAGGTTATCTCCTATGAAGGGATCCTTCCCGAGGATAACTTGTTTTCCATTCCCTACTTGCCAAGATAACCACTGTTTGATGAGAGGAAAGGAGCACATGAGATTTTTCCAGAAATTGGATGCATTTGGATAATTGAAATTACCTTTCCTTATCCAAGAAGTCAAATAGACTCCTTTTATATATTTCCATTTGAGAATTTGGCTCCAAAGACTATTTCCAAAAATACCCCTCCAACAAGATTTAGCTACTAACGATTTTGCAAACCATTTAAGATTCTTAATCCCCCATCCGCCTGATTCTTTGGGAGATGCAATGGTTTGCCACTTGGATAAGTGGAACCCATATGTCTTTTTTTCTCCTCGCCATAAAAAGTTTGCCATGAGTTGTTGAATTTTCTGTATAATAGTTGAAGGAACCTTTGCTATACTAAACCAAAATACATCTATACTCTGAAGAATAGCTTTGACTAAAACCATCATGACGCCTAGTGATAGCCATCGGAAAGTCCAGTTGTTTATTCTCTTAACAATCTTTTCAATCAACCAATTCCAGTCAATAATTATGTAACCATTAGGCTTTAAACAAAAACCTAGATATTTCATGCCCTCCTCCATATTAAAGAGAGGAATGTTGAATTATGAAAATAACCTAAATTTTAGGCTTGGCTCAATATTCTATGTTAAGAAGGCAGGTTTTTGGAAATTAACCTCCATACCTAAAGCTGTACAAAACATTGATAGAATTGTTTTAAAATGCAACCAGTCTTTTAAATCCCCATTGCCAAGGATTAAGATATCATCTACAAAAAGTAGATGTGTCACAAATTTAAAGGAGGCGAATTTAAGGCCATGAAAGGAACCTTCTTCGGCAACTTTTTTCATTAATTTGTTGAGACATTCTACAACAAGGAGGAACAATAGGGGAGACAGGGGGTAGACATGTCTTATCCCCCTGTGGTTTCGGAAAAAATATGTTGGGGAACTGTCAATCAGAACTACCATATTAACTGTGGTAATACATGTCATGATCCACTGGGAGATCTCATAACTTAATCCAATTTGGTGTAACAACATCCTGAGGAAATCCCATCTTACCTTGTCATAAGATTTTTTCAGGTCCAGCTTTAGGATAATGGAACTGAGATTCTTTGTCTTGGATGAATGTAAACATTCTTGAGCTATGCCGACAGCATAAAAAATTAACCGATCCTTTAAAAAGCCAAATTGTTCATGAGAGATGCACTCTACTAGCTTTGTTTTGATTCTTGAAGCATTGATTTTTGAAACAACTTTGTATACAAAGTTACAGAGTGCGATAGGCCTAAAGTTGTTAAACGTTCTCGTCTTATTAACTTTGGGGATAAGCGCGAAGAAAGTGGCATTAAGAGAACCTGGAATAAATCCGGTGAATCTGGATTCTTCGACTGCTAAATGTAGATCCTTCCCCAAAATCTCAAAAAAGGATTGAAAAATTTCATGTGTGCATCCATCCAGGCCTAGACTTTTGTCCTTGGGCATTTTAAAAACTGTATCTTTAACTTCTTCAAGAGAAACAACTTTATCGATCTCTTCGCAATCAAAGTGATTAAAACTTTTTGGGAGTTGTTCTAGAACCTTGAGCTGACAACAAGTATCCTCGACCTCATTTGCTTTGAATTGTGCTTGGAAATGAGCCAAAGCAATCCTTTTAAGACCTGTGTCTGATGTATGAAGTGACTTTGTTTCATCTTCTATATCCCAGATTGAATTATGTGCTCTTCTCATGTTGGCATATTTATGGCAAAACTTAGTGTTTTTGTCTCCACTGCTTAGCCAAATGGCTCTGCTTTTAAGACGTCAAGTATTTTCTTCAATAGCCAGTGCCTTTTCTTTTTGTGAATTCAGAATTTTGAGGGTATCTAGTTCAACTTGATCGAAAATCTGAGACGGGCATCTATCAAAGATTTCCACAGTCTTGGATTCAATATGTAGCATATCCAACTGTAAAAGAGCTTTCTTAACTCTCTGCCACCGAATGACTGTTCTTTTTAAGCATTTTAGTTTAGAACACAGTAATTGTATGGGGGAGGCGTGTGTCCAATGACTCATAGAGTTCCAAGTATGTTTAATAAGTAGGGAAAAGGCTTGATCAGTGACCCAAGTTGCATTAAATTTGAAGGGCGGTGAAGAAGTCTAAGCGCTGGAGTCCAACTGTAGGCAAATCGGGTTATGATATGAGATTGTGGAATTTATTACTCATGATCTTACCAAAAGTCACATTGCCTTTGATATATACACTTTGAATTTAAAAATAATTAAATAATTAAATAGGTATATGTTTCCATTAATAATATTCATCATTATTTTTATTATATCATTTTTTTTAAATAGTAGTTTTATTTTATTTTATTTTTTATTTTAATTAAATGTATTTTATAATAATATAGAATATTTGTCCATTAAATGTAGCTTGGGTGATTGGGGGAATGGTTATTATCCTCCCCACCCAAGTTCAATTCTTTGTAATTCATATGTGATACCCTTAATGAGTTTATATGTACTCTTGTTGTTAAACCCTCATTACTCTGAAAATACTAAACCTCCCTATATTCTCTAACTAACTTAAGTTCAAGTGGCTGAGATATTCATAACATTATTAAATAAAGTAGTTGGAAATTTATTTTTTTGGATTTTCTCCCAAAGACTTATGTCTCTTCAACTAGTATTTTGGGGGGACTTTCTTCCATAGACTTAAGTCTATTCAACTAAATTTATGTTTTTGGACTTTCTCCCAAAGACATAAGGCTATTCAACGTCAATATAGTTGTTGAATGCTATTTTGTTGGAATTGCGTTTTTTCCAAAGCGTGTGGTGGGCTTTCCCCTCCCTTGCAGATATCTTATGCACATGGCGTGGACATTAGAAAGAATTGTGTGGACGACTTCTCCCCCGTTGTTGCAGATATCTTATGCACATGGCGTGGACATTCGAAAGAATTGTGTGGACGACTTCTCCCCCGTTCTTGCTGGTGTGTCCATAATATATATATTGGTGTTCATAATGTATGTAATCAGCATTGCAAAAAATAGATGGAAGCTTGGAGCAGAAATTGTGTTTCCCCTGGATTTCTAACACCATGTGTCAGCAGCCTCATTCTTGTGGCCTTCTTCTCCCTTGTCATTCCAGTTTTTCCTGCCACTTTTCTCTTCGACGGATTCAATGGAACCAACTTGATCTTGGAGGCGGGTGCTTCACTCATCCCCTCCCAGTCCACGCTGGCCCTCACAAATCACACGCTGTGGGTGTTCGGCCAGGCGCTGTATTCAACTCCCGTGCAGACGAAAAACCACGAGAGACTTTCCTCCTTCAGCACTACTTTTGTTTTCAGCATGGTCCCGCCCCATCAAACGAAGGCGGGAACGGAATGGCCTTCATCATCACGCCCTACACATCTACAATGAGAGCTATGTCGGCCCAGTATCTGGGCTTGCTTAACAACACCAGCAACGGGAAGCCATACAATCACTTGTTCGCAGTGGAGTTCGATACGATCAAAACTATGGAATTCAATGATCCCGACGACAACCACGTGGGCATGGACATCGACAACTTCATCTCGGTGAACGTGGAGCCTTTCAGGAATTCAGGCTCAAGAGCGGACGCAACATACAGGCCTGGATCGATTACGACCATCTTCAAAGCCGGCTCAACGTTAGCATAATGTTGGCCGGATTGCCTAGACCGCAGAAGCCCCTCATATCTGCGAAAATCGATCTGCACAGTGTTCTGAAGGAGAAGATGTTCGTTGGCTTTTCAGCGGGTACAGGGGGCAATTTGTTCGAAGACCATTACGTTCTTGCGTGGAGCTTCACCACGGAAGGCACGGCACCGCCCCTCAATATCTCGCGACTTCCTTCGTTTGCTAACAGGATTGACAAGCGTCCGAGAGGGGGATTCATAGCCGGCGTTACAGCGGCCGCTCTGTTTCTCCTCTTGCTGGCGGTTGCGGCCGTGTTTTTCAAAAGAGCGAGATACAGAGGAAAGATCGAAGAATGGGAGCAAGAGTTCTGGCCCCATAGATTCACTTACAAGGATCTCAGCATCGCCACGAGAGGATTCAAGGACGAAAACTTTTTGGGCCAGGGGGGTTTCGGTAAGGTTTACAGGGGCGTTCTCCGGGGCAGCGGTCAGGAAGACGCAGTGAAATGCATTACGGAGGAATTGACGGAGGGAATGAAGGGATTCGTGGCAGAGATTTCGACCATTGGGCGAATGCAGCACCGGAACTTGGTACAGCTCCGGGGGTGGTGCAAGAGGCAGAAGCAACTATTCATCGTTTACGACCACATGCCCAACGGCAGCCTGGATAAATTCATATTCGGAAATCCGACGATGGTCCTGCCGTGGCCTCGGCGCTACGCGATCCTGAATGGCGTAGCCACGGGGCTGTTGTATCTGCACGAACAATGGGAGAAGAGGGTCATCCACAGAGACATCAAATCGAGCAACGTGCTGCTGGATTCTGAGCTCAACGGGAGGCTAGGAGACTTTGGCCTCGCCCGGCTGTATGACCACAACAAGAACCCCTGGACGACTCGCGTGATGGGAACGCTCGGGTACATAGCGCCGGAGCTCACACGGACAGGGAAGGCCACGCCCAGCTCGGACATGTTCAGCTTCGGGGCTCTGCTGTTAGAAGTGGCGTGCGGGAGGAAGCCTGTAGACCTATCTATGGACGCCGAACGACTGTTTTTGGTAGATTGGGTGTCGGAGCTGTACGCACAGGGGAGTCTGCTCGATGCGGCAGATCCGAAACTGGGAAATGAATACAACGCGGGCGAAATGGAGAAGGTGTTGAAATTGGGGTTGTTTTGCTCCCATCCCGAGGCGAAGAGGAGGTTGGGAATACGGCAGGTGTGTCAAATACTTTATTTAATAATTATGTGTATTTCCAATACATTTTGTTTGTTAAGCTGCAGGACTCATTGAAGGAATATCTTAATAAAATTGTGATCGAGGGGGACTTCAAGCAGTTCGAGGATGACCGGAGGATGCACTGCACGGCTCAATGCGGGAGATGTTTGAGGGCTACTACACCTATATCGGCAACACCGGTTCCACGGGTGTAAAGTTTCTGGCGAAGGAGACGGTGGTGATGCTGGAGAAGGCCAAAGGCATTGGGCTTCCCAACTTCTTATCCCGTCCAGTATTTTTGAGCCTGTTGCAGATGCTGGTGGACCGGATCACTGAGAGCAGCTTGGAGCTGGTATTTATGGTATGGGCATATATGGAAAACGTCATATTGTAAGTCATTGACTTTTATTGCCAGTGCTATCCATGGAAACAAACTGCAGTCTGCTCACATCCATGGTCCAGTTCATGGAAAGACTGCGTAATCTTGTCTTCCATGCAGAAAAATCACTAAAACTACTTTATTTAATAATGTTATGAATATCACTAAAACTAGAACTAAAACATAAATACACATAGCACATTCACATAAAAATCTTAGAGCAATTCAAAACATAATGGAAACCATATTTACCCTACAAACCGAAATGGGAAAACCATTCTTGAATGGAGGATCGATTCTTCATTCTGGCGATCTTTGGTTACATTGCTTTCATGGTTCTCTATGTCTCCTCTCTTTCCCAAAAAGAACATTGACAGTAAAATTTATGAAGGAAATAGGGAGACCTAGAGATAGAGGGAAGGCCAACAACCATGACTCTTCACTTCTCATTTTCCAACCTTCTCTCCCATTCATTTTTCTAATTTCATTTAATTATCTATTTCTCTCTTTGTTTTTTCTTTTTTTCTTTCATTAGTGTTTTACAATGTCTTACAATATTTGCTAAGCTTTATAAATTGTTGAATTGTCCCTCAGAGGTACAAATTCTTATACAGATTAATCGGTTCATATCCATTTCAGATCATAATCCCACACCATGAATCATTCTACAAGCCATGATCGAAGATCTTTAAAATTTGAGTGGGATACATAAGCCACAAGTAGGTTTTGTGCACTGCAATTTTATTTGAGGTCTAACCATGGTTGGGGGGAGGAAAGAAGGGTCTTATGTTGTAAAAGGTCTTCTCAAGATCTAGAACTATGGTTAGGGGAGAAAAATATGTGCACCTTAGACGTCCCTTCTCATGCTCAATCACCGTGAACAACACCCACAACCATAACATAAACCCTCTTTGGTAAGTGTTTGAAATAAAGGTTGGATATGGACGCCATTAGGAGATTTTGCACACAAAGGATGGGTCATAGGGCCTTGACATAGTCGAGGAAGGAAACCAAGTGCCTCAAGGTATTGTTGAATCTTCTTGACCTCAAGAGCCTTAAAAAATTCCTCATACCAACACATAAGTTCTCTAAGTGGGATATGGGATATGGGATATGGTTACCATTAATTGATTTTGGGCATTGGTGATGGGTGTAAGGACCTAAACCATGGTCAAAAACTAAAACAGGGGCCTTAGGTATGAAAAAAACCCTTCTAGGCATCAAGTGCTATGAACAAGGTCTCCAACCTTGACATTTTCCCTCTTTGTGTAGTCTTTGACCCCGAAGCCGTATTCGAGACACCATTTCCTAATAGGACTATGCCTAGGAGAGGAAAATAAGTTCTAATGTCAAACCTTTCCTTATGAAACATAGGTCCTAAAATAGGTCTTGATGCAAAAGGTGAAGGAAATTTTGCAAAGTTATGAATATATGTACTAAGAATGCATGCATGTTCTTATAAATTCAAAAAGATGGGAAGAGTGCATCTTTTCCTCTACTTATTGGATGAGTTGT
>JASDQU010683402.1:28174-61734 GCA_032191745.1 Picea mariana
TTCCGGACACAAGTTACCCAATATAGGTCTGCTAAAGGGAGTAACCTGCCCTGAATCTATTTTAGCAGAGGGCTTATTTTATATCATATGGTTTTATTCATATTTGTGTGCAGGCCAACTAAGACTTGAAATAATCCTGCAACTAGGATATGCAGAATTAAGGTAATGTTCAATAACTCCTCGGATTATCATCAATAACAAATGACCATCATTAAATTACATACCTGAACGCCAGTAGATAATTAGGAGAATATATTGATGGGCACTGAAACAGACCACAAGATAATAGCAAAATCTTAGACATCATGAAAATGTGTCTAAGATTTTATTTTGACCTGGCGAAGCTAAGGGCTCAAACTGCAAACATAACTTCATGCTTATTAGGCACCGAAGTTATCACTGTGGCTTAGGAGGTGCAAAATAGTGTTCTGGCAGTGGCTTGGGAGGTGTGCATCGGCCGCTTACACACTTTTGATCATTACAATCTATCCACTTACGATTTCGCTCATTGTGGTCCTAGTGATCTGGGCCCCAGATTACTCTCCAGATCACCTTTCCTCGGATCTAACATTGTTGTTCGAAAGTGGAGGGGGAAGAACAGATCAATACCATGTTGACAGAAACAAACATAGTTTCCTTTCAAGCATATCCCTAATGGAGCTTTCCATATCCAAATTAAAGTTGATTCAAAATCAGGCCATAGGTGTCGTTATAGGCTTGTGCACCTTGCAACTTTTGCATCAAAATAACTCTGATCTTATATCACTGTGCTGCTTTTGTTCATGCTTTCAAATAACATATTTAACCCAGAGTTAGGGTCCTGTCCATACACAGTGCCTAATGAGTACTGCATCCACTTATAATTTTTTTCATAGCAGTTGAGGTTACCTGGGCCCTTGGGAACTCTCCAAAGTGCCTCCCCTCAATGGATCCAACAATGCTATTCACAAGAGGAGGGGGCTGAACAGATCAAGACTGTTGAAAGCATCAAACATAGCTCCTTACAAGCATATCCCCATTGGAGCCTTCCATATCTAAATGAAACCTGATTCAAAATCAAGGCATTGGTGTCTTTATAGCCTTGTGCACCCTGTAACTATTGCGTCAAAATAGCTCTAATGTTATCGATGTGCTGCTTTTGGTCATGCTTTTAAGTTGCAAACTTAACCCAGAGTTAGGTTTTATCCATATACAAATTACAATGCCTAAATGAGTGCTGTATCCACATTCCCTCTCCCTTCCCTCCAGCAACATACACACTCGCATGATTCAACCTCTGAATCATTGTTGATGGAATGCCATACCTTTGAATCATTATGGATGGGATCATGTTTTTTTATGTTAGTTTCTCCTTAATTTGCTCGAAGGTCAGAGGCACAACTATCCAAGTGTCTAATGGTCTTCAACGGTTTGCTTAGAATACTACCACTCAATTTGTCCATGATATCATGAGGCTTAATGGTTGTAGTGTTTGCTGGTCTCCAATTCTGACTGATTTGAATATTGTTCTATTGCAAGCTTCAAGTTTGACATATTGATGAAATATGAATATGGATGATGAAATGATCCCCTGTAAAAACGAAAACCTGTGTTGTGGATCCAATCCACAATCTATTACTATTGACAGGGGATTTTGTGTCAATAAGGTTTTTGAGATGGTTGAGATAGGACATGCTTGTTCAGTTTGTTGTGATGAGGTAGGTTAGTCATTGGAGTTTTGTGCCAAATCTTGGTTGGTAGGACAGTCTGACATCTTGGTTGAATGCATAGTTTGTCAAATCGCAATTGGTAGGGCAGTTTGTAAAATCTTGTTTGGTAGGATAGTCTGTAGATTACTAGATAGGGCATGCCAAATCAAATGGGAATATGGAGCTGAAGCTACAACTAAACCTTCAAACCTCAAAGGAGGGTATGTTTTTGGATTGCTTTGTTACAAGCAGTATTGAGAGACTGCTTTGGCCGAGTACAGATCCGTACCACTTTTGGAGAAATTCAGCCCTCAAATTAGTGCCCACTTTTTCTCAGGAAGTCCCTTTTTGTTTTATGTACTGTTGGTGAGGGTTATTTCAATCCATAAAGTTCTGATTTTCCTTACTTTTAGGGTCACTGTTTAGTTTAAAATTCGTTGTTGCCTTGTTTGCCAGCTATATCATTTTCTGGAAAAAATAGGCATTTCCAGTATTTGTTGTTTCTCTGATATATGACCTACACTATAGATTCATTAGAAAAATATGACCTACACTATAGATTCATTAGAAAATGGTTCTTCTTAGATACTTTATTCATGGTTGAAGAGAAATCTTCTTGTGCTTGGTTTTCTAGTTGAAGGCCATTTACTGTGGCATGATACACTAGGAATATATAATGTGAGAATGTTCAACTCGTCAAAGAAATGCTTACAAAGTCTATATCGATGAAACATAGTCTAGTGAATATGTATTATATTTGTACTTTTATATGTTATACTCTATACATTTCCAATGAACTTGTATGACATGTATTATGAATTCTATATCGATGAGACATAGTCTAGTGAATATGTATTATATTTATACTTTTATATGTTGTACTCTATACATTTCCAATGAACTTGCAAGACATGTATTATGAAGTCTATATCGATGAGACATAGTCTAGTGAATATGTATTATATTTGTACTTTTATATGTTGTACTCTATACACTTCCAATGAACTTGTATGACATGTATTATGTTTGTTCATTTCTATTTTATACTCTATATGTAGTAATAAAAAGAATATATAGAGATATGTACAATATATAGAGATATGTACAGTTCTGGTAATCTCCTCTCTTATTGTGTGCTTTGTTGTTTCTTGGGCAATACAATATCACATCGTGCACAATGCAATTATATCTTTAACTTTGCTTAGGATAGAACAAGTAGTACTACCACAATGCAATTATATCTTGAACTTTGCTTAGGATAGAACTAGTAGTACTACCAAATTGTTGGCTATTATTGTACATGTCCCCGGTTGGTGGTAGTTTATCTTGAAAAAATTTGAGTATTCTTTAGGATCTTCCATCCAAAGTTGATGTTGGAAGCAGATTCATAAGTGATTAGTAATATGGACTTTATTAAGTCAATCATCGCAAGAATGACTTAATTGAACATCATTATTCCACTTTCTATCAAAGAGAATCTTAAGGTGTATTTACATTAGAATATAATATTTTGGTTTTATATCCATTACAAGAAGATGCTCAATAAAATATATACAGTTTGAAACTTGGAAAATTCTGTAAGATATTATGTCTATTGTATAGAACTTTGTCAATTGGTGAATTCAGATTTTTTTCCCTTAGAACACTCTTCCAAACTACAACCATGGAAAATGTGTTTTTCCATAATATAAAAATATTTACTAACGTGCTTGGATGAAGATGAATGTTGTCTCGAACCAAACTTGCTCCAACTTTTCATACCATGGGGATATCTTACAGAATCCATATTTTTGAAAAAAATTTGAATCAATTATCATACATAATTGGAATAAATTAAATTTTCAAACTAGATTTGATGGTACGCTTTGATGTGGTCATATATGTCAATGAACTATAGCTGACTTGTAACAAGTTTCACCAATTTAAGTACTGTCAAACATCTACTTCTTTCCAGCAGGGTGTAATCAACATAGTGTTTTGATAGATAATTTGTATTAATCTATATTATGTATATGTAATCCCATTATATATTGATGCACTACCAAGAAGAAATATCTTTTTCGAGAATTGATAACTTGTTAATCAACATAGTGTTTTGATAGATAATCTGTATTAATCTATATTATGTATACGTAATCCGATTATATATTGATGCACTACCAAGAAGAAATATCTTTTTCGAGAATTGATAACTTGTATCATTGGATAAGAAGAGCAATTTTTTTCTCAAAAATTGACTTAAGGTTAGGATTTCACAAGTCTTAATAAAGGATGAAGATATTTTTAAGGTTAGAATTTCACAAGTCTTGATAAAGGATGAAGATATTTTTAAGAAAGATTTCATGACATGTTATGACCATTTTGAATTTGTAGTGTTACTCAATGGATTAACCAACAAACCAACTATATGTATGTTCCCATGAACATCATGTTGTTTGCAATTACTTGGATAAATTTATACTTATTTCTTGATAATATTTAAATCTATTTCAAATCTAAGGAAGACCATGAAGAGCACTTGTGATTGGTTCTACACTTTATTTATGCAAAACTATTCAAATGTGAGATTTATTGGAAGAAAGTTCATTGTTCAGATACCAGCATTTATAAAGAAAGTATTGTCAATTGACTCTCAGAAGATTGAGGATATTATTGGGTGGCCTTGTAAATAGAGAAATGTTTTTGATGTGAGATCATTATGGATTTAGTCATATATTACAAAAAAATTATTTAAGGTTCCAAGTGGACTTAGTGGTGTGAAGAGATTCCAACTTTTGAAGAAGCTTCTTACTAGTGCACCCATCTTGAAGAAACCATATCCAATGAAGATCTCATCATGTGCACAAATGCGAGTATGCAAGGGATTAAAGGAACCTTAAACATAATTATGGACATGTCATATGCTATGAATTTCAAAGGAACCTTAAACATAATTATGGACACGTCATATGCTATGAATTCCAAAGGAACCTTAAACATAATTATGTACATGTCATATGCTATGAATCCCAAAAATTGAAGGAGCGTGAGCTTTATCATCCCACACATAAATTAGATCTTGTTGTAGTAGGGCATTATTTAAAAATGTGGAGACACTACCTTAATGGTAGGAAGTTTGACTTGAGAATAGATCATGATAGCCTAAAGTACCTATTCACCCAACCACACTTGAATGCCAAGCAAAGGAGGTGGCTAGAGTTCCTTTGTGAACACAATTTTAAAATCAATTCATAAAAGAGAAAGAAAACAAGGCCTTAGATTCACTTAGAAGACCAAGAATTTAGTATCCACTAGTACTTATGAAATTGATGTAAAGAAGAGAGTATCATGCAAGTATGAAAGGTATCAACTAGCATAAGATGGACTTCTCACGTAGAGTTATTTTCTTAACTCATAGAGTTACAAAATATTATCTTAATAGAGATGCATGGTGTACCTTACACATGTCACTAGGGTCACCAAAAGATCATTAAAATTAATGCTAGAGTTCCTAGAGTTCCTTGGTGGCTAGAGTTCCTTTGTGAACACAACTTTAAAATCAATGCATAAAAGAGAAAGAAAACAAGATCGTATATGCACTTAGAAGACCACGAATTTGTTCGACAACACAAGTATTCCAATAGAGGACAAACACCTTCAATAACCACTCACACAACCAGATCAAAGATCAACACACTGATATTTTGACGTAGTAAAACCCCTATGGGCAAACATCCACGACCACTTGGAGCAGTTTATTAATGCAAAAGAAAAAGATTACAGAGAGATTTTACAAGAGAGTTTTTCACAATTGATCATCGACAAATGACCCTCCATGCTCTTTAAATAGAGATCATGGACCAATCAAGTGCTAAGTCGTTGATCAATGTAGTCGTTAAGATCGAGGAAAATATGAATCATCGAATCACTCTATGTCAGGAACATATCGTGACTGTCGAATTTCCTAAATACAAATGCATACTAAAGAAACACACTAAGAAACACACTTTTACCTAACGACACATTAGACCAAGTAGATCTTAACTAACTCCTAAGTGTCTAAATATCTTAACATCCCCCCTTAAGAACAACTTGGGATAGGATTGAAGGATTTACAAAAGTGACACAATAGGAGAATGAAGGAGGCATCAGAACCTATCCCCCCTTAATGAAAACTTCCTAAACTCCTAACATAGATCGAAGTTTGGAAAACTCCCCTTCTGTAAGAAACTTTGTGAAAATGTCTACAACTTGATCTTTTGTAGGGAAAAAGAGCACTTCAATAACTCAATCATAAATGGGCTTTCCGATGGAGTGCATGTGTAGCTCGATGTGTTTGTTTCACTGATGTTGAACTGGATCTTTGGCGAGCTTGATGGCACTCTGATTGTCGCACCAAAGGCTGGTCGAATGTTGCTGCTAGAATCCAAACTATGAAAAGATCTGTCGAAGCCACAAGGCTTCCATTTACCGTTGCTTGGTACTCTGCTTCTGCTAAAGAAAGTGCAATAGACTGTTGTTTCCTATAGGCCCAAGTGACATGTCCCGAACCAAGGCTGAAAACATAACCTGCAATAGACTTTTGATCATCGGGGTCATTGGCCCAATCTGAATCAGTGAAGGCAACCAATAAAGGAGTCCCCCCTAAACTGTAATGTATCTCGAACTGAACTGTACCCCATACATACTGAAGTATCATTTTAGTTTCTTTCCAATAGCTTTCATGTGGTGTTTGCATATACCGGGAAACAACACCAACAATAAAGGAAAGATCGGGATGGGTATGAGTCAAGTATAAGAGGCTACCAACTAACCAACGGTACAAAGTGGCATCAACTTCGGGAGAAGTACAGGTGACAACAATCTTGACTCCAGACTGGAAGGGAGAAGGGGTTGGTTTACAATGTTCCATGTGGAAGCGACGAAGAAGGTCACAAGAATACTTAGACTGGGAAAGAAAAATTCCTTCATTGATTTGCAAAACTTAGAGGCCGAGGAAATAGTGCAAAAATCCTAAGTTTGTCATTTCAAATTTCTTCTTAAGGTTGGTTTTCACATGGTTTAAAAGTTTGGAGTCACTACCAGTAAGGATAAGGTCATCAACATAAAGGACAAGGATTATGAGATGGCTTCATACTTTCTTGGTATAGACATTAGGATCAGAATGACATCTGGAAAATCCGGTGTTAATAAGAAAGCTATCCATTTTGGAATACCAAGCTTGGGGATCTTGCTTAAGACCATAAAGAGATTTCTTAAGGCAACAAACAAGGCTAGAGTCATTCTGGACATAGCTAGGAGGTTGTTCCATGTAGATTTCTTCTTGTGAATTCCCATGCAAGAAGGCGGATTTAACATCCATCTGATGGACCTCCCATTGATGTGAGGCAACAAGGGAAAGAACATGGAGGATGGAATTCATTTTGGATATAGGGGAAAATGTTTCATTATAGTCAATTCCTTCAACTTGGGAAAATCCTTTGGCAACTAACCGAGCCTTGTTCCTTTCAACACTTCCATCCGATGCATAGTTAGTTCTATAGACCCATTTACATCTGTCAGGTTTTCTTCCTTTTGGAAGAGGTACAAGATCCAAAGTATCATTTTCCATTAAAGAATGATACTCTTCATTCATTATTGTATCCCAATCTGGATTACCTGAAGCTTTTGCAAATGTCTCTAGATCATGAGTCTCTAAAACTTGAGCCAAAAGAGAAGAGGCTTGTTGGAACTGTGAACATGTTCGACGTTGATTTGAAGGATCAATGACAAGATCACCGGTTTCTTCTCGTGTTGAATGGACCCATATAGGAAGTGGTGGTGCTAGTGTTGGTTTAGGTTCAATGGACTCATCTGGAAGAAGGTGAGCAGGCGAAGGTGGATTTTCATCCTCACTGTCATCATTTGAAGGAGAAACCAGAATAATAATAGAGGAAGGCACAAATGTTGAAGATGGATCACAGGCCGAAGAATGAAGAATCATTGAATTAGGCTCGCAGACCAAGATATTTTCATCAAATTTAACATCTCTTCTAATAATAATTTCATTACAATGTGGTTGAAGAAGTCTGTAACCTTTGACATCTTCAGAATATTGGGGGCTCGACAAAAACATCATCTTATAGACCCATTTAAGGACACAACATGTCACTCACGAGGAATTGAACCTGGGTGGGGAGGGTAACAATCATTCCTCCCAACCACCCAAGCTACATCCAAAGGACACATTGACAATCGAGAGACTACCGAGGAACCACGGCCACTTGGATCGGTTTATTAATGCAAAAGAAAAGGATTATAGAGAGATTTTACAAAAGAGTTTATCACAAACGATCATCGACAAATGACCCACCATGCTCTTTAAATAGATATCATGGACCAATCAGGTGTTAAGCCACGTATCAATGTAGTTGTTAAGATCAAGGAGAATATGAATTGTCGGATCACTCTCTATCGGGAACATATTGTGACCATCAGATTTCCTAACTACAAATGCATACTAATGCATACTAAAGAAACACACTAAGAAACACACTTTTACCTAACAACACATTAGACCAAGTATATCTTAACTAACTCCATGCTCTGATACCATTTTAAGGTTTTCCATTACACCAAAACCCGCAGGTTTTAGTAAACTTACAAACCAACAACATCACCTTCAGTGGGTGGTTATTCCCATTTTCCCAGGGTGGCGGTTAGTCCACAAGATCAATTCCCAATGTTGTGGTGGTTAGTCCAACACCCGCCCCTCCCCTCAACGTAACTCGGAGGAATTGAACCTGGGTCAAGGCTCTGATACAATATTCGACAACACAGGTATTCCAACAGAGGGCAAACACCTTCAGTGACCACTCACACAACCAAATCAAATATCAACACACCATTATTTTGACGTGGTAAAACCCCTACAGGGAAACTCCACGGCCCCAGCCAATGCGTCCAGTTGGAGCAGTTTATTAATGCAAAAGAAAAAGATTACAAAGAGATTTTACAAGAGAGTTTCTCACAATCGATCATCGGCAAATGACCCTCCATGCTCTTTAAATATAGATCATGGACCAATCGGGTGTTAAGACATAGATCAATGTAGTTGTTAAGATCGAGGAAAATATGAACCATGGGATCACTCTATGTTGGGAACATCTCGTGACCGTAAGATTTCCTAACTACAAATGCATACTAAAGAAACGCACTAAGAAACACACTTTTACCTAATGACACATTAGACCAAGTAGATCTTAGCTAACTCCTAAGTGTCTAAATATCCTAACAGAATTTAGCATCCATTAGTACTTATGAAATTGATGTAAAGAAGAGAGTATCATGCAAGTATGAAAGGTATCAACTATCATAAGATGGAATTCTCACATAGAGTTATTTTTTTAACTCAAAGAGTTACAAAAACTTTTCTTAATAGAGATGCATGGTGCACCTTACACATCTCACTAGGGTCACCAAAAGATCATTGCATCTATAAGAAAATAATACTTCTAGTCATGTATGGAAAATGATGTGGCTAAATACATCTCCAAATGCCTATAATTGTAGCATGTTAAAGCAAAGCATCTACATCAAACATCATTGTTGCAACCTTTTCCACTTATAGAATGGAAATAGGAAGTGGTCACCATGGATTTTATCACTAGGTAACACAAGATAATTTGGCAATGCGATGTTGTTATGGTAGTAGTGGATTGTTGGATCATGTTGTCATTGATGCCAAAGGTTTAATTAATTGATGTCAAAGGATTGATAAAGTGATTGATTGATGTCAAGGGATGATTGATTGGTTGATGTCAAGGAATTGATTTATGCCAAAGGTTTGGTGTATGTCTTAAATCAATGAGTTGTCATTGATACATGATGATAGATGAAGATGGAAGATGGATCGATGTGGTTTCATTGGTATATGATGCATTGTTGGATAGATGTAAAGATGAATCATTATTGTCTTATAATGGTTGATAAGGTGTACAAATGGATGAACTCCAAATTGGTCCCCTTATGGTGAAAGCCCTCACAGGAAGATGCTTTGCGATTGAGTTATCCTTGAAGTATGGTTATGTTTCTATGTGGAATAATGAGTTGAATATTAGTGAATTTGTCAGTGAAACTATCCTAGATGGATAGTGTTTGTCATGCCATTTCCAGTGGTATGTGGAATGTCACATAACTCCTCATGGTTTGAGAATTATGGCCCCACGAAGATGAAGGACCCTCATATGTAGGCTTGAAGCCCCAAAAGGTCAAAGAAGTCAAAGTGCTTGAAAATAAGAAATTATTATTTAAATGGTAAAGAAAAGTGACAAAGTCAAGAAGGATTATTTAAATAATAAAGTAAGGTGACAAAGTCAAGGAGGAATATTTAAATTGGAGAACTTTCTATTTATGGAAAGTGGTTAACCCTAAAAAGAGGAAAATAGGTTAAGTGACCTAGAAGATAGCTACTTGGAGAGTATAAATAAGAGGCAAGGGTTTCTTGTGTAAAATGCATCTTTTGTATCTTGTGTGCATATATTGTGCATCTCTTGAGCATATCTTGAAGATCTATTCTAAGAGAGAGATTGAGTGGAGGATCTCATGGATGCATCAACGTTTTCGTAAGTCTGAGATCTTGATGGAAAAAGTTTTAGAAGTTCAGAAACCCTATTTTATGAGGCGTACGCGGGCTGACAGTGTATTAGGGTGCGTACATACTGAGTTATACGTGGGCTGTCAGTGTATTAAGGTGCGTACATACACGGGCTGGCAGTGTATTAGGGTGCGTACATGTTGGTAAATCCATGGAAACTTGAGAATATGAAGATGCAGAGGTTCTAGATTATGAGAGCAAGCTCCCAGGAAGGTCTACAGTGCTCAAATATATCAGATCTATCCATTGGTTCAAAAGGTATGGTTACATGGTTGTCTTGATGGATACTCTTGCTTATTTTTTGGTGAATGCTTAAGGCATTCTTGGTATGGTTGTTATGATGTGGTTTGAGTTGGTTGATGGAGTGAGTAGCACTCTTATGATTCAGTACTGATATGATGGCTATAGTATATTGGCTATTTACACATGTTTGAATAGCATTCATATTATATGGTTGAGAAGCATTAATGGGATATTAGAGAGCTTGGATGTGTTGTGTCTGGATGTGGGTCAGATTGGACAGTGAGAGACATAAGAGAATGTGATTGCAGGTTGCAGAGGATCTGAGTATGTGATGAAAAGGATAAACCCTAATAGCTCAGAAGGTATACGTAGGTTGTAGTATATATTGGCCGCGTACATATGCAGGTTGTACTATTGGTATGGTGTGTACATACGTGTGCTGCACTACCGGCAGGTCGCGTACCTGTGACAAATTGATATCTGTGGAGGATTGTTGCCTCATCTCCGTTGGTGCTGATGATGTAAGCTGAGTCTTGCATATAGAGCTGGTGCTCTTGTAGAGTTGTTCTCTATTTAGTTGTTGTTGATAAACCCCAAGGATTGAAGTCTGTAATAAAAAGAAAATTGTACATACATCTTGTGTTCTTTGTGTTCCTTGTGGTGATGATTTGTTGATGATATATTGTCGATATATGTTGATAATATGTGTTCACATTTAACTGGTTATAAATGACAGCAATGAGTAATGAATTAATGGTGATTGCCAACTAGTGAGTTTTGCGAAAGAGGGAAGTTTTGGGAAAAAGATCCCTACATTGTTCATCACCCCCCCCTCAGTGTAGTCGGTGTGTCCAACAATTGGAATCAAAGCATGCCTTCACTATAAGCCTTAACAAGCTTGGAGGAGATCCATAGACACACAAATGGATGATGAAGTTCCAATCCTTGATGATGAAAACTATTCTACTTGGAGAATAGAAATGAAAGTGCATTTGAAAGAGATGGGAGCGGGTATTTGGAAGGCAACCATTGGTGGATCAGTTTCCTTGAAAAACAAGTCAAAGTTTGCAGCTCAAAGGGAAGGAAAGAAGAATGATGTATTATCTCTCAAGACCATTCTTAGTGGACTCTCAAGCCCTATCAAAGAGAGCATGGGACAATGCACTTCCACCAAGGATCTATGGCTAATGCTAGAGGAGACATACCAAAGCAAGAAGAAAGACATTGAAGACAACTCCATCAAGACACATGAAGGTAAAGAATCTCCAAAAACTCTTGGTTGCATTATTTCTAAAAGTGATGATGTTGGAAAAAAATATCTTGAAGACATTTCAAATGAAGGCAAAGATTCATGTGATGATGTTGACAAAAGGGAAGATCTTGAAGACATTTCAAATGAGGCAAAGAATCATGTGATGATGTTGACAAAAGGGAAGATCTTGAAGACATTTCAAATGAAGGTAAAGAATCTACACAAACCCTTGATTGCAATAACTCAAAATGCGATGATGTTGAATTTTTCTCTACAAGTGAAGAAGAAAATCTAGAAGTAGTTTGGATAAAATCAATTGATTGTTATCCCATGGAAGAAGTAGAAGAAAAACTATTGGAGCTTAAAGAGAAATTTGAAAGAGGTCTATATGAATATAGCAATGACCACTTTTATATAGACTATAGCTATCTTTCGGATAACACTAAAAAGTTTCTCAAGAAGAGTCAAAGGTACATCTTGAAGTTAAAAGAAATGCTCAAAGAACTAGAAGAAAGTAGTAAGACTCAATTAGAAGAAAAGGAAGAAGAGATCACAAGACTAAAGAATGAAAAAGAAGATAAGAAAGTAGATGATGAGATTAGCAAAAGTTTTGAAACTATTGTCCATCTCAAGACCCAAATTGAAGAAGCCAAAAGGGTAGAGGAACTATTAAGGAATCAAATAAATGAAAAGGAAGAGTCATGTCATGAGTTAAACGCTGAAGTTGTTGGTCTTAGAAAGAAAGTAGAGAAGTCAAACAAATTCTTGAATAGCTCACAAATCTTGAATGAAATCTTAGAAAGTCAAAGATCACCAAATGATAAATCAGGTCTTGGATACAAGGGAGAAACTACACATGCTGAAGCAAGCACCTCAAAGAAGCATGAGGTAAGTCCCTTACTCTCAAAGGATGAAGACAATGTTGCAAGTCAACCATCTACACAAGGCAAGGCAAATTTCAAAATAACAAAGCAAGGAAGACATCAAGAAGCCATTTTTACTTCTCAAAGAAGATGGACACCAAAGAAAAGGTATGAAAGTGTTTTTCATGGTCAATGTTATTCATGTAATGAATATGGTCACAAAGCTTTGGAATGTAGATCTTATGTAAGGAGAAATAATGGAAGATTTCATAACACCATAAGATGTTGGAGATGTGATCAAGTAGGACACATTATTGTTCACTGTCACAGCATGAGATGCTACAGCTGTAGTGGATTTGGCCACAAATCCCAGGATTGCTGGAACACAAGAAGAAAGTCCATGATGAGGACTTCATATAGCATGACTAGAAGAAGGAACGAAGTAAGGAAGGGAGACATGTTTGAAAATATGGAAGCTTAGAGATCAAGTTCTGAGAAGCGAGGACACCTTCAAAAGTGGGTAAAGAAGACTGGACAACTAGAGCAGAATGGAAGCCTTAAGGGAAGCTCAAGTGTGTCATCTACTGAAGCATACACAGGTGACAGTGGTAATAGTCACATACATATGTAGGCTGACCTTGAATAGGTCGCGTACATACGTGATATGTTTGTGCAACAGGTCGTGTATATGTGGTGAAGCCCAGGGAAAGGGCTATGCACATGGGTTGCAGCTTGATGTGATGGTATAACTATGTGATGCAGGGTCTGACATAGTTTATTACAGGTTCTGACATTGTTTGTTGCAGGTTTTCATGATTACATATTGGATTATGTAAAGTGATGATATAAAATGAAAGGCTATCTTGGATGCATGGCACTAACCTATGAGCATGGATTGAGACATTTTATGACAGTGAAGTCAATGGTACCTTGGTTATGTGATATATCTTGAGGATTCTAGGTAGAGATGCCATTAATCTATTGAGCCACACTACTAGTATATGTATTGTTGGACGCTGAGTATTTGTTGTAGTTAATGGAGGATTGAGGCTGATTTATTGGAGTACATGGTTGATACATATTTGAGTTTCATTGATATATCTTATGATGTATTATTGAAGAACTTTTTTGGATATCTTGGTGCATGAATTTGGCATATGGTGGGACTACATATTGGGACATGTAGTTGGTGAGTTGATGAGTTGATGAGGTGATCATGTTGTACATCATTGATGAGTTTGATCTATAGTTGATGCATGATTGGTACAACTCTAGCACATTGGTAGAGGCACCACTAGAAGTTTGATTGGCATATGTTTTATGGAATTGACATACATGCATTGGTGCATGATTGATGTACTTGCTTGGTACAAGTGGTAATGTGCATGTTTGGTACACTCATAGTTGGTATATGTTTGGATGATAGTACTTGGCTAAACGTACACCATTGGTATTACTTGATACTTTGGTACATGATGTATTGGATGATATAGTTGAGACGATTCATTGGGATACATGATTTTGGCACTTGGTTCATGGTGAAGACATATCATGAGTGATATGACACTTGTTTGGCATATTGGTAGATGCACATGGTTGGCATATTGGTGGATGCACATGGTTGACATGTTGATAGAAGTATATGGTTGATACACTCCATTGATGATATCTTATGGCACATTGTATGGTGTTGATGTACATGGGTATTATGCATGGTGGGCACACAATTTGGTACATGATTTACTTGGTTGATGTTTTATTCATGATTCTCTATTTCATTGTAGACATGTCTTTTGTTTCATGGTATGGGATGAGTTTTAATGCATGGAAAGCTCCAAGGATCGTCATAGAAAGTGTGGTTGTTCTATGATCCAGTTGAGCAGTAGCATTTGCAGCAAAAGCATATTGCAGTGGTAGCATATTGTTCATATTGCAGAGAAGATAGGGGGATACATACCCATAGAGGGAATCATTCTTGTTCCCATGATTCTAGGAGGAAAGAGCCCTATATTTGAAGAAAGAGCACAGAGGCATAATTACGGGGGGAGCAATGGTCACAGGGGGAGTATGAGCGATGTATCTTCAACATTACATCAGATTCAGATCCCTTGTTCAGAAGGGGAGATATTATTCAGAGGAAAATCAAAAGAATTCAGACAAAGCGAGAGATAGTGAAAGGGGGAGCAGCCCCAAGAGGAGAATGACCCTTTGCCATTGATGTCAAAGGGGGAGAGATAGTCACATTGATGTGATTGATGATTATTGATGTGGAGAGATAGTCACATTGATATATGACTATTGATGTAAAGCATGCCTTGTCTACATGTTGACATCAATTATTGGTGTTGACATCAATGTTGGTATTGCCATCAATGCCAAAGGGGGAGATTGTTGGATCATGTTGTCATTGATGCCAAAGGTTTAATTAATTGATGTCAAAGGATTGATTTCAAGTGATTGATTGATGTCAAGGGATGATTTATTGATTGATTGATGTCAAGGAATTGATTGATGCCAAAGGTTTGATGTATGTCTTAGATCAATGAGTTGTCATTGATACATGATGATAGATGAAGATGGGAGATGGATCGATGTGGTTTCATTGGTATATGATGCATTGTTGGATAGATGTAAAGATGAATCATTATTGTCTTATCATGGTTGATAAGGTATACAAATGGATGAACTCCAAAGTGGTCCCCTTATGGTGAAATCCCTTACGGGAAGACGCTTTGCGATTGAGTTATCCTTGAAGTATGGTTATGCTTCTATGTGGAATAATGAGTTGAACATCAGTGAATTTGTCAGTGAAACTATCCTAGATGGATAGTGCTTGTCATGTCATTTCTGGTGGTATGTAGAATGTCACATAACTCCTCATGGTTTGAGAGCTATGGCCCTACGAAGATGAAGGACCCTCATATGCAGGCTTGAAGCCCCAAAAGGTCAAAGAAGTAAAAGTGCTTGCAAAGAAGAAATTATTATTTAAATGGTAAAGAAAAGTGACAAAGTCAAGGAGGATTATTTAAATAATAAAGTAAGGTGACACAGTTAAAGAGGAATATTTAAATTGGAGAACTTTCTATTTATGGAAAGTGGTTAACCTTAAAAAGAGGAAAATAGGTTAAGTGACCTAGAAGTGGGTTAAGTGACCTAGAAGTGACCTAGAAGATAGCTACTCGGAGAGTATAAATAAGAGGCAAGGGTCTCTTGTGTAAAATGCATATTTTTTATCTTATGTTCATATTGTGAATCTCTTGAGCATATCTTGAAGATCTATTCTAAGAGAGATTGAGTGAATGATCTCATGGATGCATCAAAGTTTTCGTAAGTCTGAGATCTTGACGACGAAAGTTTCAGAAGTTCAAAAACCCTAGTTTCTTAGGCGTACGCAGGCTGACAGTGTATTAGGGTGCGTACATATTGAGTTATACGCGGATTTTCAGTGTATTAGGGTGTGTACGTACATGGGCTGGTAGTGTATTAGGGTGCATACACGTTGGTAAATCCATGGAAACTTGAGAAGATGAAGATGTAGAGGTTCCAGATTATGAGATCAAGCTCTCAAGAAGGTCTACAGTGCTCAGATACATCAAATCTATCCATTGGTTCAAAAGGTATGGTTACATGGTTGTCTTGATGGATACTCTTGCTTATTGTTTGGTGAATTCTTAAGGCATTCTTCGTATGGCTGTTATGATGTGGTTTGAGTTGGTTGATAGAGTGAGCATCACTCTTATGATTCAGTACTGATATGATGGCTATAGTATAATGGTTATTTACACATGTTTTAGTAACATTCATATTATATGGTTGAGAAGCATGAGTAGGCTATTGGAGAGATTGGATGTGTTGTGACTGACTGTGGGTCAGATTGGATAGTGAGAGACATAAGAGAATGTGATTGCAGGTTGCAGAGGATCTGATTATGTGATGAAAAGGATTAACCCTAATAGCTCAGAAGGTATATGCAAGTTGTAGTATAGATTGGCCGTGTACATACGTAGGTTGTACTACTGGTAGGGAGCGTACATACACGTGTTGCACTACCGACAGGTCGCGTACCTGTGATAGATTGATATCTGTGGAGGATTGTTTCCTCATCTCAGTTGGTGTTGAGGATGTAAGTTGAGTCTTGCATATAGAGCTGGTTCTCTTGTAGAGTTGTACTTTATTCAATTGTTGTTGATAAACCCCAAGGATTGAAGTCCGTAATAAAAAGAAAATTGTACATACATCTTGTGTTCTTTGTGTTCCTTGTGGTGATGATTTGTTGATGATATATTGTTGATAATATGTGTTCACATTTAACTAGTTATAAATGACAACAATGAGTAATGAGTTAATGGTGATTGCCAACTAGTGAGTTTTGTGAAAGAGGGAAGTTTTGGGGAAAAGAGCCCTACACTGTTCCGCCCCCCTACCCTCTCAGTGTATTCGGTGTGTCCAACATGGATAAGTTGATTAAGGTAGCACTTTTCATTTTACTACGGTCTACTCATTATAAGGTAGTGAACATAGTTGAAAATTTTATGAATGAAATGATCAAATTTCATGGAGTGACCAAGGAAAACATCTGAGACACATATACAAAGTTTATATCAAATGAATAAAACAGTTTATTCCAACCATTTGGCACATCATTGAACTTTAGTATATCCTATCATGATCTAAATATGGATGATAGACTAAGCGAGTGAATCGAGTTAATATAGGTATGTTTTCAATGTATGTCATGGACACATTGATGCAAACCCCCAACCCTCGGGTCAAGGTCTGCTACAGGATCGTTCTAATTCCTGCCCTTGAGTCAGATTGACTCTTCGATTCCTCTTCGGGGAATCCCACGTACCTAAAATGGTGCTTCTCCATAGGTCCTTATGAATTGAGCCCACGCGATTAAACACGAAGCATCAATTCCAATCTCCCTCTGACCAAACAATGTGGTCGTATTTCTCGCGATTTTGGAACTTCGGAGTTCGCGACTTCGCGAATTCTCCTTCCAAGTCTCTCAACTCTTCGCCTTCCGAAACCCAAACTTTCGATGCGCCGAAACGCTTGTTGCGTCCTCTCCCACGACAGTATAGCGTTTCGCAATTTCAGGAATCTCGGAAACGAAATCCTGAATTCTTATCCTCTGAAATGTCGAGTTTTGACGTGCTTCACCAATAGCTGGCCCCACACAAATCTTTTCACCCCTTCGGAACTTTGCCCTTTGCGATTTCGTGAATCTCGCTACAAGGCTTTTGGTTCTCCAACTCACGAAACCATGAAATGGTCAACAAAGGTTTGACCTCCGTGTCGACAAGTACACCACCTGTCCACTCTCCACTGTCTACAATCTTTGACATAGATTCTTCTGCCCCTTCAACTCTCGAATTCCGAAATGAGAGTTCACGAGAGATCTAACAGCCCATCTCTCCTGAGCTTTACACTTTAGAAAACACTCGCCGTAACTCTCTTTGCTCCTCTGCAAGATCTAACAGCTCTCGGGACTTTGGGAATTCTCCACGGAGAATTCCGACCGTCTGTTTCCTCCTTGACAACTTCCACAAATTGAACAAGCTATTCCTTCGTTGGAACTTATCTACCTGCAAAGTAACTTTCCCTTTGAACGTTTCAAGGTACTAACCCTTCTGAGCTTTCTCCACAACTCGAGTCTTCAAGAAGACTCCTGCACGCACTCCTTGCGGCAACCCTTCAAATACTTCCAAGTATTGAATTCTTCGACTCTGCGCACTCTCTTTGCAACAACAGTCCTTCAATTCTTTCCTTGGTTGATAAGTTATAAACTTACAACCAGCCTGTGCACACCTTGCACGACTGTTGTGCTCAACCTGCACTTCTGCAGGAATGAGAATAACATTATCTCTCCTGAGCTTTCAGAGATGAAACTCTGAACCCTTGTCAACGCACTCCTTGCGGACGACTTCACTGCACTCTTTGCAGGAATTCTTGCTCAGATAGAGAAACAATTGAAACTCATTCCTTACTCTTCCAGACTTCAAATACTCAACATGAAATCATACATGCATAGCATAAAAGCAAATGTACAACAGAAAGAGTAAAAACAACCATGAGCATAACATTCAACATGCATACACGGAAAGTATTAGAACACCACGAGTCTGACTCAAAACTTCATATATTAATCTCAGAACTTCTATACATGGATTCTACTACCCAGCTCTCTGCTTCTTCTCTACTATATGCTCTCTTCATACAATTGGGAATAATAATTCCTCCTCCTCATGATACAAATGATACAAGTGAGGGTGTCTATATCCATTTTCCCTCCGGCTCCTAAAACTGTCTAATCCACAATTCAAAGCTACCTACTTACATTTACTACACATAAATGTCTCTACCTACTACAGATGAGAGCGAATCGCTCATGATCTGTTTACAATCTACAAGTGCGCCTCCTCTTAATTATTTCATTAACATCCACACATTTATTTCAAAACATCTCAAAACACTTTTGCAACGTGCTGAAATGCGTTGGCGCTTGTCCCAGCTGTCTTCCACCTCCACGCTTGCTTGTTGTTGGCAATGCTCCTGCATCATACTCCCTCGCTTGAAAATTTTCACGGGCTCCTGTCCATGGGCTCTAGCACAGTCTGTCCATGCTTTTGAATTTCTTCTTCATTATCCCAACTGGCATCTTCAACTGGATGTCCCTTCCACTTGACCAAGTATTCAAAATATTCCTTCCTCCTGGTCCTCTTACTGACTCTCTTGTCTAGTATACTTTCCATCTGTGGTTTCTCTGCAACTAGCATCTGTTTAGTCCACTAAACCTCTGGTTGTTCATTACCTGCTTCTGCTTCTTCAACTTTATAAGGGTACAAATATGAGATGTTGAATATCGGAGAAATTTCGATCCCATTGGGTAATTTGATCTCATAAGCATTTGTCCGAAATTTTCTTAGGATCTTGCACGGTCCAATTTTCTTCATTTTCAGTTTATTATTTGTCCCCCTTGGGAACCTTTCCTCAAGTATGCAAGAGTCAAATCACCAACTTCAAACTGAAGTTGTCGCCTGTGTTTATCTGCTTTGCGCTTATACTCCTAGCTCGAATTCTGCAATCGCTCCTTCACCTGGCTGTGAAGTTCCCTCATTGCCTCGGCAAAATATTCTGCACTAGCACTTTTAATCGCAGTCTATTCTGAATCTCTCAATTCAGAAACTCCCCTTGGTTGCATGCCATAAACAATTTGAAATGGACTATGCCCTGTGCTTCTATTGATTGAATCATTATAAGCAAATTCCGCCTGTGGCAGAATGTTGTCCCACTGACTGTGATGTTCTGTCACCAAACTCCTTAGCAAGTCTCCCAAACTCCTGTTCACAACTTCTGTGTGTCCATCTGTCTGAGGATGATAAGCTGAACTGAACGACAAGTTTGTTTTCATCTTTTTCCATAAGGTTCTCCAGAAGTGTCCCACGAACTTGGTGTCTCGATCTGAAACTATGCTCCTTGGTAAGCCATGAAGTCGAATGACTTCTTTGAAAAACAGATTCACAATGTGAGTTGCGTCACTGGTTTTCTGACACGGTATGAAGTGTGCCATCTTAGAAAATCTATCCACCACTACAAAGATCGAGTCGAACCCCCTTTGTGTTCTTGGCAATCCCAACACAAAATCCATGCTTACTGCATCCCATGGCCTCTCAAGTATGGGTAACGGTTGATATAATCTTGCATTCTGCCTCTTTCCTTTTGAATGCTGACAAATTCTACATCTATCCACGAATCTTTTGACGTCTGCTCTCATTCCTAGCCAAAAATATGACTCATTTAACTTTGAGAACGTCTTGTCATGACCGAAATGCCCAACCAATCCTCCACTATGTTTCTCCTTCAACAAATTCTCCCTCATGGAGCATTTTGGAATACAAAGTTGATTACCCTTAAACAGTAATCCTTCCTGGATCATGTATTCTGTCCATTGACTTATGTTCCTGAGAATTGGATTTTCAGCTGCTTCATACGCCTCCTTAAAATCTAGATCATCTATGTACATTTCCTTGAGGTTATCAAAACCCAAAGTTTTGACTCTGAACTCCTGCAATAACAAACACTTCTTGCTCAAAGCATCAACAACTTTGTTAGTAGTTCCAAAAATATGCTTAGTTACAAAAGTAAAGTTATGCATGTATTCAACCCATTTAACATGTCTTTGATTCAACTTCTCCTGTTGAGTCACAAATTGCAAAGCATGATTGTCACTATATAAGACAAACTCCTTATGAATCAAATAGTGTCTCCATTTCTTCAATGCCTGAATAATAGCATAGAACTCCTTGTCATACGTGGAGTATTTTATTTTGGTTTCGTTCAGCTTCTCGTTGAAGTATGTTATCGGTCTGTCTTCTTGGCTCAAGACTACCCCTATTGCAAATCCACTTGCATCACATTTTACTTGAAATGTCTTTTTGAAATCCGGCAACACCAAAATTGGTTGTTCCATGATTTTCCTTTTCAACAAATTGAAGCTTTTCTCAGCTTCTTATGTTCAGTGAAAAGACTTGTATCTCTTCTTCACTGTGTCCATCATCGGTGCACTAATTCCACTGAAATTCCTAATGAACTTCCTGTAGAAACTAGCTAATCCGTGAAATCTTCGAACCTCAAATATACTCTTCGGTGATGGCCAATTCTTAACCACCTCCACTTTATCTGGATCCATCTTCAACTTATCTGCAGAAATAACAAAACCCAAATAAATGAGCTCTGTCTTCATGAATGAGGATTTCTTCATATTTATCAGCAGATTCTCCTGTTGTAGCCTCTGCATCACGGTAGCCAAATGTTTCAGATGCTCTGCCTCGGTTTTACTGAAAATCGGTATGTCATCAAGATACACAATGACAAATTTTCCAATGAAATCCTTCAGGACTTCATTCATCAATCTCATGAAGGTACTTGGTGTGTTTGTTAAGCCAAACGGCATAACAAGCCATTCATACAACCCTTCGTTAGTCTTGAATGTTGTCTTCCATTCATCACCTTCTCTCATACGAATTTGATGATAACCACTTTTCAAATCAATCTTTGAAAAAAAACTTGCTCCACTCAAGCAATCCATCAAATCATCCATTCTTGGTAATGGAAATCTATACTTGATAGTAATCTTGTTAATTGCTCTTGAGTCTGTACACATCCTCCAGCCTCCATCTTTCTTTGGATTGAGCATTGTCGGAACAACACATGGACTCAAGATTTCTCTAACCAACCCTTTGTCCATTAAATCCTAGACTTGCATTTTGACCTCTTCATTCTCCTGCGGCGTCAATCTATACGCTGCTTTGTTTGGTAAACTAGCTCCAGGTATAAGATCAATGTGATGACTTATACTTCTGATAGGTGGCAACGAACGAGGTAGTTTTTCCACTACTATATCAACAAATTCCTCCAGTAGCTGCTGGATTTCCTTTGGTAAATCATCCACCCTTGTGCTGGTCAAAAAAATTCTAGGTTTCCTAACCACAATAAATTGTGTGTCTTCTTTCTTCTTAACCTCTGTAAGAAGTTCCTTCCCACTCATGAGAAGTACAATGTTGCTTACCTCTGGTTTCACCTCTTTGTCCTTAATCGGCAACAACATGTGAGTTCTCCCATTCTTCTCTAGGGTGTATGTGTTTCTTCTCCCATCATGAACCACATTCCTGTCATACTACCACGGTCTACCCAAAAATAGATGACAAACATCCATGGGAATGACATCACACAGTATTGCATCCTTATACTCACCTATTTTAAACTCAACTAAACATTGTTTAGTGACATTTACCTGATGTCCTTTTTGTAACCATGAAACTCTGTATGGATTTGGATGGTCAACAGTCTCCAGCTTCAGCTTTTCTACCATCTCTGTGGAAACGAGATTGTATGTGCTACCACTATCCACGATGAATTTGCATACCATGTCTTTGGTCTTGCAAGCAGTCTGAAAAGACTGTTCCTTTGCACTGGATTATCCACCTCCTTTTCTGGCATTAAGAGAACCTTCCTCATCACCA
Organism: Picea mariana; assembly: GCA_032191745.1. Classification (NCBI taxonomy): domain Eukaryota; kingdom Viridiplantae; phylum Streptophyta; class Pinopsida; order Pinales; family Pinaceae; genus Picea; species Picea mariana. Next base: position 50,863 of record JASDQU010683402.1, read on the forward strand.
GTGATCTTCTGCCTTTAGCATCCTCTGCTTCAACATTCTGCCTTTGTGCTTCAGCAATGTGAGTCTTACCACCTTCTTTCTTCTTATCTATACATTCATAAGACTTATGTCCATTCTTTCCGCATGTGAAGCATTTTATTACTCCACCTCTGCCTCTTCCTCTTCCTCTAGCACGAGGAAAAGTGTTGTTATCAGCATACTGTCCTCTCTGTTCGGCATACTGCCCTTTTTGTGAGCTTCCACCTCTCTCAGTTTGAGGTTGAGGTTTTTTCCACTCTTCCTTAGGCTTTTGATTCCTATCTTGGACAATTGTTTTGCCTCTGGGCTGACTTCTGCCTCGGCCTCTCTAACTTTGCTTTCGGCTCAGCTTCTCTTCAACCTTCAGAGCCATCTGATAAGCATCTTCTACAGTCCGAATGATCATCATGCTCATCTCATCCTGAATGTTGTATCTCAGACCATTCATATATCTGGAAACCTTCTCATCATCACTTTCACAATGACTTTCCCTGATGTTTAGCTTGTAGAAATCTTCAGTGTACTCCTTCACTGACATCAACTTCAGTCTCAAATTCTGCATCCTTCGAAACAGAGTGATTTGGTAATCCTTGGGTATGAATTTTGCTTTCATCTTCGCAATCATTCTATCCCAACTCTTGATTTTCTGCTTGCCTTTGATGCGTCTGTCAGCTTGTAGTTCATCCCACCACAATACTGCATGTCCTTTCAATCTTGTGACATCATGTTTGACCTTTTTGTCTTCCTGACATCTTCATAGTCAAAATACGTGTCCAAAGCTCTAATCCAGTCTAGAAGCTCTTCAACATCCAAGTTTCCCTCATATACTGGAATGTCCATTTTTGCCCTAGCACTCATTCTTGCAACAACCCTAATCAAGCGTTCATTTGTTGCATCTTCTACTGCAATTTCTTCTCCTTCATGTCCAGTTTCATCTTCACTTTTAGATTCACTGACATCTCCAACACCGACTGTGCGCCGTTGTTTTATTTCCATGTCCATGAGTCTGGCACGTATGTTACGCATCTCTCTTTCCATGGCTGGATTTGGCACCTGCCTACCCCTTCCTCTTGGCATTTCCCTCTCCTCTGGTGGATCGGGTGTTTGCATGTCTCTTCTTCTCGGTGGCATGGTAAATATTTCTTTTCCCTGCTACAAAAAGCAAAGAAATCTTTCTGGGCTCTGATACCAGAAATGATGCAGACCCCCAACCCTCGGGTCAAGGTCCGCTACAGGATCATTCTAATTCCTGCCCTTGAGTCGAATTGAATCTTCGATTCCTCTTCGGGGAATCCCACGTACCTAAAATGGTGCTTCTCCACAGGTCCTTATGAATTGTGCCCACACAATCAAACACAAAGCATCAATTCCAATCTCCCTTTGACCAAACAATGTGGTCGTATTTCTCGCAATTTCGGAACTTCGGAGTTCACAACTTCGCGACTTCTCCTTCCAAGTCTCTCAACTCTTCGCCTTCCAAAACCCAAACTTCCGATGCACCGAAACGCTTGTCACATCCTCTCCCACGACAGTATCGCGTTTCACAATTTCGGGAATCTCGAAAACGAAATCCCGAATTCTTATCCTCCGAAATGTCGAGTTCCAACACGCTTCACCAATAGCTGGCCCCACACAAATCTTTTCTCCCCTTCAGGACTTCACCCTTCGCGATTTTGCGAATCTCGCTACAAGGCTTTCGGTTCTCCAACTCGTGAAACCCCGAAATGGTCAACAAAGGTTTGACCTTTGTGTCGACAAGTGTGCCACCTGTCCACTCTCCACTGTCTACAATCTTTGACACGGATTCTTCTGCCCCTTCAACTCTCGAATTCTGAAATGAGAGTTCACGAGAGATCTAACGGCCCATCTCTCTTGAGCTTTACACTTTAGAAAACACTCGTCGTAACTCTCCTTGCTCCTCTGCAAGATCTGACGGCTCTCGGGACTTTGCGAATTCTCCACGGAGAATTTCGACCGTCCGTTTCCTCCTTGACAACTCCCACAAATTGAACAAGCTATTCCTTCACTGGAACTTATTTACCTGCAAAGTAACTTTGCAGCACCTCCCTTTGAACGTTTCAAGGTTAACCCTCCTGAGATTTCTCCACAACTCGAGTCTTCAAGAAGACTCCTGCACGCACTCCTTGCGGCAACCCTTCAAATACTTCCAAGTATTGAATTCTTTGACTCTGCGCACTCTCTTTGCAACAATAGTCCTTCAATTCTTTCCTTGGTTGATAAGTTCTAAACTTACAACCAGCCTGCGCACACCTTGCAGAGCTGTTGTGCTCAGCCTGCACTTCTGCGGGAATGAGAATAAAGTTATCTCTCCTAAGCTTTCAGAGATGAAACTCTGAACCCTTGTCAACACACTCCTTGCGGATGACTTCACTGCACTCCTTGCAGGAATTCTTGCTCAAATAGAGAAACAATTGAAACTCATTCCTTACTCTTCCAGACTTCAAATACTCAACATGAAATCATACATGCATAGCATAAAAGAAAATGTACAACAGAAAGAGTAAAAACAACCATGAGCATAACATTCAACATGCATACACAGAAAGTATTAGAACACCATGAGTCTGAGTCAAAACTTCATATATTAATCTCAGAACTTCTATACATGGATTCTACTACACAACTCTCTGCTTCTTCTCTGCTATATGCTCTCTTCATACAATTGGGAATAATAATTCCTCCTTCTCATGATACAAATGATACAAGTGAGGGTGTCTATATCCGTTTTCCCTCCGGCTCCTAAAATTGTCTAATCCGCAATTCAAAGCTACCTACTTACATTTACTACACATAAATGTCTCTACCTACTACAGATGAGAGCGAATCACTCATGATCTGTTTACAATCTACAAGTGCGCCTCCTCTTAATTATTTCATTAACATCCACACATTTATTTCAAAACATCTCAAAACACTTTTGCAACGTGTTGAAATGCGTTGGCGCTTGTCCCAACTGTCTTTTGCCTCCACGCTTGCTTGTTGTTGGTGATGCTCCTGCATCACACATCATCCAATTGGGAAGATTATCTACATTTCAATGAATTTGTATATAATAATGGAGATCATAGATCATTGGGAATGAATCCATTTAAGACTAGTTGTATGGTAGAAAATACGACATTCAACAAAGTTGGGATAATTCAACAAATAGGATTACATTTGGAGTAGAGGTGCTAAAAAAAATGGAAGAATAGGATGCCAAAATAAAGTTGAATTTAATAACAGACTTGGACATGCAAAGGAATAGGACCCATACAAAGATCCATGTGGGTTATCATGTAATTTTTAGGGTGAAGTAGAGGAAGAGATCACTAAATTTAGGAAGTTGTGCCAAGGTGGCTTCTAGAAATTGTAGACCATTTCAAGTCCTACAAAGAATAAAACCAACCAAATGTAGAATTGCATTACCCGCTATAATTACAACACATAATATTTTCATGTATCTTTTCTTGAGAAATATGTACATGATCCTAACCACGTGATTTATCAGACTTTGATTTTGGTGGAGTGATATGTAAAACTAACTTAAGTATTTCAATGGATAGTTTTTCACAGCAGATTTCAAAGTGATATTGAAAATACAATGAGATTATACTCTACTACACAATGATTACTTATGATTGATCCTTAATATTAGTTGCATACTACTTTCATTATGAAAAATAAGTGAGAATTGTTTTTTTACATTAATGGAAAGAACACACTATCAATACCAAGATTTATCTTGGAGAAACCTCCTAAGAGAGAAATTTCCAATGAGAAATAAGGTTTGTGTCTTTTCTTAAATTTACAATGCTAAATACAAAGAAATATTGACTCATTATGGAGAAAATAGACATTGGGGTCTATAAGGCTACCGTAGGGTTGCTTTCTTCCTTTGCTCTGCTCTGATATCTCACACCTTTTCCTTGCTCAATTATGGAATAAAAGATAATGACAAATGGAATGGAACCATTTTCTCTGCCCCTTGTTAAGGTTTTAGTACACTCTATTAACTATTAGGGTTAGATTTTTTCCTTGCCCCAACTACCAATTAGGGTTAGGGTTTTGGACCCTATATAATATTATTGAAGTTCCATGTGTCTAGATCAACATGTGTGAGCAATGGGAACTAATGTGGCATGCACTTGGTACTACAATGGTCAAAGCATAGGTCAACTTGTTAAGAATAACTTTTTCATACAAACTTTGAATGAGGTGCTCTTCGGTTTTTTGGAAAGTTCTCATAAAGGAGAATAGTGTTCCAAAATTTCTATGTTGTTTTGGCTTAAGTTTTGACCAATATAAATGTTGTTTAATCCCTTAAACATGTATTTTAGAATTTTGACACTACCTAGTGGGATTTAGGATCGGTCCTAAAAATGGTTCCTACAAGTACACAACTATTTACATTCTATAAAGCACAAAAAGGATGAAAAAAATATAGTGATCCATTTCAAATCCTAACCTTGTTCTTTATTGAGCTTTGATCTAGGTGGAAACACATGGAGAGTTCTAAATGAAGCTAATGTACACCCTTGACAAGAAGGTAACCATGCTCTAGAAGAAATCAGTTACATAGGTCAAGATCTAATGGATATATCATGAACTCGATAAGGTGAACTCGGGGTTGAACTCAATAATAGAAACCCACCCAGTTTATGTTCCACGGGTGTAGAGTTATAAGTAAACTCTATTGCAACTCCAAGCTCAAGATTCTCTAAACTTTGTTAAACGAGCCCAATTCCTTCTATTAACATATTCTGGAGTACTCTATGCTTGCACTAGAACTCATCTCACCCCTTTGAAGTTCATAGAAACTTCATTTTCTCTCATAGGTTCCCATCTCTTTACCATCACCTCACTTATGTTTTTCTAGTCTTCGTCACAGGCTCCTTTAACAATGCACCCAATCCATTACTTCGCCATGAGACCACGGGCTGAAACCATGGTCTAACAGTCTCCTTTAATGCCTTCAAATCACCTGGCGCTAAGCTTCTTATCTTCATATGACTAACTCTCATAACCATGGGCTTAAGCACGAAGGTATGCGATCAATCTGGATCATTGATATATACTCTTCAATGGATGTCTGCCATGTATAGGGGTCCCGAGACATTGGGACTCCACACCTTCTCAACAACCTGAAACTCTCGAAGGCCGCAGTCTGAAATGACCTAGACCGTTGATCATGCTGGTGATCAATGATCATGATCTATTCCTGTACGATATCATTCAACTAAGAATCATCATCGATTTGGATCATGGGTCTAGTATGGACTGTTGATTCTCCTTAATTATATTTCAATTAAATATGTGGGCCACCACAGAACTTTGATCAATCTAGAACATGTCTTCCATGTGTCGTCCCCTAAGTGGGCTCTGACGTCATCCTGATGTATCTTAGTCTCAACGAGGGCCATCGATCTACAGACTCAAGATCTAATATTCGTTGTCAATGGTTTTACATGGAAAACATATATCGTGGGGCCTGGTCTCCATGTGTCACCTCATGTGTGGAGATCCTTACGTCAATGTGATATTTGTCGTAGTCGGGACCTCAGAAATTTTGACACTTCTCATCAACCAAAAGCTCCCAAGGTATATGGTCCATCGTAATGAGAACCGTTGATCTAGTGGCTTGTCCCATATCTAATCTAAACCATTGATCTCTTATAGACGTGGATTGGTCATCATTCCTTTAAATTTCTTGCACCTTCTAAACTCTGATACATTGGCGTCCATCAATATGCCTTTGGATTTGATGGTCAGATATGTTCTCGTCACCGGACTGTCAGGAATTTTGCAGCCACAAATGCCTTATATCATCTGATGCCCGCAGTCCACTATTACGAGGATTGTCAATTTGAATATGGATTAAACAGTCATGATTCTTCAGTTATGTGCGTGAGGAATTTACTATGATATCAATCCAATGGTCAAGACTTAACTTGACCTTGATCCAATGGTTGATGTTGCTTGATGCTTACCTTTCACGTAGAACCATCTTCAACCTCTGTTCATCCATAATTTCAAACAACTCAACCCAATCTGTCTTTGATTAGGATCATCGAACTCTTCGATGATCGATGATCGATTGTGATATCATCCTATACAACACTAGTTAGAGAAAAATTTAACACACAAAGAATCCCATATGTATTCAATAGTTCAACACATCGCCCCAATAATATACAAAAACACCGGATAAACTCACATAGATTATATAAATGAATCTATACACAATTACATAATGCCTTCTCGCCTTCTCTTTCCCTAATTTACATTTAATTGGCCTATGTTCAACCTTTTTGCCACACTAGACCTCTTACACATTCAATTCCCCTTTCTCACTCTGTCTCTACATACCCTCTTACTGATTGCTCGTAGGATTACAATTTTAAGCATGGAAGGTCAACTTCTAGCCCATCAACAAGTCCCTAATATTGTGCAACTAACAACCATAATAACACTCTCGTACTTTACAATTGATAAGGATCAAATGGAATCCAATCCTCCATACTTAGGATAATCTACCTAAACTCAACTAATTGTTCAATTAATCTTTTACGCTTCAAATAGGGAAAAACAAACCCTATCCTTCTAGAATCCCACTAAAACATGAGAAATTACATTAATTTAAAGTTTAGGGAACCCACTCCCTTAGTAAATGTAAAGATCCCTATGTCAAATCAACATGGTTGATTTTGGAGGTGAAATGCTCCTACATCAGGGCCCATACTTGAATTGTAGCCTATCATGGGATTGTGGTACTAGAGTTTTATTTTGGATGTGAAGGTTTCCCTATACAATAAGAAGGTTGGTGGGTGGAATGGCGAAGATGGTTTGAATGAAAGTAGGGATGGGATGCTCATGTGTTATAATGAGCACATGTAGTGGGTTTTGTTGGAACATGCAACATCAGGACTAGCATTGTGGTTCTTGGTCATTTTACTATTTTCTAGCTTAGATCCTATGGCATTGTCTTGGGGGTTAAGAGAAAATCAAATAAAAAAGTTTACCCTTACCCTCACCTTATATCATAAATCAAGGGTGGCATCCACACCAAATACCTACCATTAGGTGGAAAATTGTTCACTGCCAGCCATTACATGTGTTCATATGATTTAACATATAATTATTTTTCTATTATTTGTATTTTATATTTCACATAAGGATTTATGATGGATTTTGTGCAATAAGTTTAATTGTTGAATTGGTATTGTTATCCCCATTTTGTGGATAACTAAGGATATTATGTCTCGAGGCCCTCAGGTTGCAAATATGGAGTACTGAGAGACTACATGACTAGTAGTATCCTTTTGCACAAATGGAGACCCTTCTCACCACCACAGAGGTCGTGGATTTTTAGATGTAATCCACCACACCAATTGGCTTCCCAAAGGAAGTGGGTCTTGCTCCATGAGGTACAAGTCAGTATTATGGTGAGCATTATTTCAATATTTGAGGAATTTTAGTATGTTGTATATTAGACTAATTTATATATCATGACATATGCTTGGACATTACGCCTTTTTCTCTGCTTATCCTTGGTGGTTGACATTGTGCCCTAGTAAGTGGTCTTTCTTTGGGATGGGTTTGCTACTAGGAACTCCCTTGAAGATCCATCGTACCATTCTTGGCTATACTTATCACTTTACATCACTATTTCCCCCCATTTCCTTATCTCTTGGGATTTTAGGGTGTATTGACCCAAGAAGGGGTTGTCCCTCATTCTATGGGAAGAAGGGGTTGAAGGCCCAAAGGGATTGATGTTGGGTAAAAGATAAAAGCCTATGTATAAACCTTCTATATGCTTCACCAAGGGATCACCCAAGAAAGAAATGAAATGCGTATCTTTGAGAAAAGGGGGACCCACACAAAATATATGATTAATAATGCTTAAAAGGTTAGTTGGAGGATAGGAGGTCTCATCATGAGTTGGCCTATCATATCCATGGATATCTAGTGGTATGTCATTACCATCATCTAGTCACCAAGCTAGGGTAATGGATCTCAGTTGCATGGCTGAGAGAAAGGGGGTGTCATCAAGAGCCAACCTTCTCATTTCCACTAGGTATTTTTGGGTGACACTGTCATTATTTGGACACCACGCCAGGGCAGTGGCTTTCAACTTGTCCTTAAATTATGAAATAAACAAAGAATGGAAAAATGATGGGCTTGGAAAAATTGCATTGCAAATGAAGGTACCACACACCCTCTACAAATGCACCCATGAATGAGACACTACAACCCCTTGTATGTCATGAACCCCATGCCCATTGAGTCTTGACCCTTAATCACTTCACCCAGTTTGCATGGCTTAGAGAGGGATCTCTTGAAAAATATCCTTGACCTAAAGCAAGATACACCCAATAGGGCACCTCGTCAACCCTCCCATGTTCAATCTTGACAAGTTGCATGATGTCTTTGAGCACTTAATTGTTTTACATAGTAATCTTTGATGCACATGCTTAGGTAGCTCATTTATTGATTGGATTCCGCTATCATAATGTTATGACTTGAGATCCTTGGAGGGTGTGCTTATTTGTCTTTGCAGGACCTAGTTGGTGGACAATTTTGGAAGAACAAGACTAGCTTGGGCTTCCATGGGGCTTGAAGCCCATAGGTGGATGTCAAGGGCATGTATGCCGGATGAGATAAATCAAACTTTGAAGACCTAGAAGATGACTTGGATGACATAACCTAGATCCTACATGCCAAATGTTTTTCCTAGGAGAGAAAAAATTTCACCTTTAGAGGCATGACATCACCTAGGGGGGTTATGGTTTGGTGGTGAAGTTGACATGCATTGGCACAAGGACATTTTGAGGGGCTTGAGGCTTTGACCATGAAGGAATCTATTTGGATGCTTTACATGTGGCTTTGGGAAGCCTTTCTACACTCCTCCATCACCAATGACCTTCTCCTAGTGCCAAATCGTCCCCTAAAGGGGTGACGTCCTTATAAATAGGGTTTTTCTTTGTGCAAAAGTGAAATTAGAGTGAATTTTTTAATATTACTTTCTAAAAGGGGAAAGGTTAGGGTTGTTGACCCCTAGTCTTGTGGTTTACCCTTAATTATGTGGAAAAAATATCTTAGTGACATTGTATAAATAAGAGACCATAAGATCTCATTTTAATGTAACTCTCCCTCTTGTGAGAAGTGTTATCGCACAATTTGTACTTGTCCCAAAGGGAAAGGCCAAGGGAGGCAAATTGGCGTAACAAGAGGTTATCCTATCACTGTCACCTCAACATGATACCTCTTTCTATTTAGGGTTGATGGCCCAGGGGAGACGTCCTCGGTGACCTGGGGGTTTGAGAGGGAAAAGTTCCAAGTGTCTATAAAGATATTCCCTCTCACAAGTCACACTGATCAGAAAGTCCCAAGGTTTTAACCAATGAAGTAATGAAGTGTTTAGATGTACCTTCCCAGAACAAAGCAACAAGAAAACGATATCTTTTGCAAGTACAACTTGTTGTTTGTACTTCATAAAAACATGGACTTATCAATAAAATCAATAGTTGATGTATGATGAAGCAAACACAATTTTATAACATCAATGTTTATATGATATTAGCTTCACAATAAATGCCTTAAAGAGCTTCACAATGACAAAAAATAATCACTCAATAATACCAAAGTACTAGCATTTGTTAGAATCTAATTAGGCAGTATATAAATCAACTTTACAATTGATTTCAGGTGCTTTTATTGCCGCAATAAGTGGTTGTAGCTTACTTTTGTAACAACAACAAGTAGATCAGTGAATTAGTCTATTCTAGGGTTAGGAGAAGTTAGTAGATAGCTTGAGGTAAAAGTTGTGAGGGTTGTGTTCATTGATCAATCAAGTGCAAGGATTAGATTAGTTCTTTTAGGGTTAATGGAGTCTCTTTTAGCAACAACAAATCTTGAAGGAAAAAATGATAATAGTAGAGCTAGAGACAAGAAGGTCAATGATTGAAGTGTTGCTAACCCAAGGCTTCAATCACTAAAACCTAGGGGGAAAATGGCCACTAGGAAGTAGGTAACCCTAGGCCCTAGAGGTTTTCCTCCTTCATTATCTCAAGGACAAAGTAGATGACGGCTAGATGAAGCTAAAGATGATAGGGTGTTGCAATGGCAAGGCCCTTAGCACAAAGCTTCAAGCAAGTAGGTTTTCTAGCATAATCAAGTAGGTGAAAAGTTATTAAGGCAAGAACAATAACATGTGCTTTAGCCTCCTAGGGTTTTAAGCTAGAAATTTCATAATCTTGGAAGAAATGCAAGATAAATACACCATAACCATTCAAATGAAGAAGAATTGCAGAAAATTTACTTACATTCACCAAGAATCATCTAGCAATACGCCTAGTTGAAGACTTCCACCAAGAAAAATGATAAAATACACCAAAAATATCCTCCTTCGAGAAGTGTGCACCAAATTTCAGCCAATAAACCCTAATTAGGGCGCAAATTTCAGACCTCACTTAAGTGTGAGTGAAATATGATGAAAAATAAGAGAGATTTTTCCCTTATTTATACAATACAAATGACCTTTAATTTACAAATTAGGTCAAAAAGATCGACATGGCCAGTTTACATGTAATATCCAATTTTTACATAAAAAATAAAAATTAAACCCTAAATCAAGCAGAAAAGGTGACGACGTGCCCTTTTAGGGTGACGTTAGGCCTCTGGTGAAACGTTGGCCTCCAGGAGCAAAACATTAGGCCTCCCAAGGCCTCTGGATCAAGCCACAAATGCCACTTGGCACACAACTGCCTCCAAAGTGTCCATCAAACTTTGGGTGACGTCAAGGGTCACAGAGGTGAAGTCATGGGCCTTCCAAAATAAACATCATAGCAGGAG
>JASDQU010683403.1:6545-26981 GCA_032191745.1 Picea mariana
AAAGAAAAATTTGGATGGTTTGGCATATAGTTGTTGCTCCTTTAGTAGTTGTAGCACCTTGTCAACATGTTGCACATGATCCTCCCAAGACTTGCTATAGATTAGTATATCATCAAAACATACTAACACAAATTTTCGAAGGAAGGGCTTAAAAATGGAATTCATCAACCCTTGGAATGTGGAAGGTGCATTTGTAAGGGCAAAATGCATGACCAAAAATTCATAATGGCCTTCATGAGTTCGGAATGTTGTTTTTGGGATATCTTCTTTCTTCATTCTAATCTAATGATACCCTGAACGAAGATCCAACTTTGTGAAATAGATTGCTACATGTAGGTCATCTAACAATTCATTAACGACGGGAATGGGAAACTTATCTTTAATAGTGATATTGTTGAGCTCTCTATAATCTGGACACATATGCCATGAGCCATGTTTCTTGAATACCATTACCACTGGTGCAGAGTAAGAACTTTGGCTAGGTCTAATAATGTCAACCTCTAACATTTCTTCAACCATGCGCTCAATTTTACTCTTCTGGGCATAAGGGTATTTGTATGGCCTAATGTTAGGAGGAACACTCCCAGGAATTAGGTGAATATCTTGATCATGATTTCGAGTGGGTGGAAGACCTTTGGGAATATCTTCAAATACTTTGGAATGCTTATCAATGATCCCTTGGAGATCTAGAGGAATAGATGGCTTAGACGTTTGAAAATCTAGTGAGCATAGTTGTGCAATAACACCTTGATGCCCCTTTTTCAATAATTTTATCATGCCATTAGAGCTTATCACCTTACCGGGTTTCCCTGTGATACCTCTTAACTCAATTTCTTTTCCTTCCAATGAAAATTTCATGAAAAGTTCTTGAAAATTAAAAGGCATTGTTCCTAATTATTGTAACCATTGGATTCCTAGTACAACATCAACACCACCCATGGGTATAGAAATCATTGGAATATTCATTACATATTCCTTCATAGTAAGATTGATCTTATTGCATTTTCCTGAGCAATTGATAGTTCCTCCATCTGCAATCATTACTTGAAACTCTGGTGCTGGATATACAAAGAATTTGATATCTTTGGCTAATTTATAGTGAATGAAATTATGAGTACTTCCATAATCAATTAGGACTATTACCTTTTTATTTTTGATATATCCTTCGATCTTGAGGGTTTGAGGAGTGCTAATTCTAGCCAATGCATTACACGATATCGTTGGAGTCAACTCTTCAGACGAAATTGCTTCTACATTTTCATCTTGAGATGGTTCTTGTTCTTGTTCTTGTTATTTTTCCTCTTCACAATCTATGTAGAATAATTTATTCTCACCACACTTATGTCCCTTACTTTACTTGCTGTCACAATTAAAGCATAAACCTTTTGATTTTCTTTCCTCCAATTGTTGAGGTGTCAACCTTGTAGGTTGAGATGTTTTAGAAGAAAGATCAATATTTTCTCTATAGATGTTAGGATTGGTCCTTCTAGTAGCCATAGCATATTTTTACTTTCAACATTTTTTGCCACCCTAAATGCATTCTCCAATGCTTTGGGTTCCCAAAGGAGAACCTCATGTTGAATTTTATCTCTTAAAGTTCCTATGAATACATCAATCAAGTTCTCATCTGGAATATATGTTACATTTATATTCAGTCTTTGGAAGTTCTCAATGTGCTCTGTAACTAAACCCTTTTGCTTGAGATTTATCAATTGGCTAAAGAAGGTATTACTCCTTTTATCCTCATACTGTGCTATCATTTCTTCCATGAAAATTGTCCAAGTGACGAGTGATTTGTGAGAAAAAATCCATCTATGCCATAAAAATTGATTGGGTTTTAAATATAAAGAAGCAATTGGTACCTTTTGTGTATGTGGCACATTATGTAGATCAAATAATTGCTCCATCTGAAGTATCCATGTGATAGGGTCCTTGCCATCAAACTTTCTCATATCGATATTAAAAACATGGTTGGTCTTCAACCCAAAGTTAGAGTTTCTCCATTCTTGATTCACCTTCCTTGTGTCCTCATCATGAATTTCATGGGATACATTTTCACTTTCAGGTGTTCTCTCTATTAGGAAATGTTTCAATCCTTCCATGATCTTCTCTTTTAAACCATCCATCTTTGCCTCCAACTTAGATTCCATATCTCGTAGTTCATATTTTGTTACTATCTTATTTTGTAAGTCATTTATGTCCCTACGCATTTCTTCACCTTCATCAAGAGTCCAAGTAGGATTGTCTGGAGGCTTATTTGGTGTAGAAGTTCCCTTTTTTGGTGGCATCTTGGCCAAGTATCACTTGAAACCTTGATTTTGAGGTGGTTCTGCTAGACAATCTTCCTTTTATTGTATCTCCAAAAGTTCAACCCTTATGAGTATAAAATTTTCTTTTTTGCAGGTCTCTGATATTTCTTCTCTACAATGCCACATGTCTGATCAAAATTGGATGTGCCAAGTGGAATTTACGGTAACTTCCCCACAACTTGCTGATTTTTATCCTTTCTAGGAGATCTCACTTGTATAGTGTGCCCCGAACAAAATAATTGATATAAAATTATGAAAATTGTACCATAACTACTATGGTCTGTCCACTATCCAATGAAACTAATCCCACCCAATTTCGATACTTTAGTAATAAGTTATGATTGTTTTACTCAAAACACCTGCTTGAGACTAGTCAATAGGACTAGTCATATACCCTTTCTTCCACATGGTGTATATACAAATGTATTATGACTTAGAAGATGAAATTGTTACCACATATACCTTAATAATTTTTGTGAATATCCTCCAGAGTTCAGGGTCTAAAACGTTACATAAAAACTTTTATAGCGAAAATTCCGCAATGACTCAATTCAGGATGATTCCAGAACCCTATCTTAGAAAGGCTGTCTCTCCGAAAGTATAAGGACTCGGGAGATGAAATTTTAACCCAACGTACCTTGATCCATATCCTAAATATCCTCCAAGCCATTCCTTATGAATCATTATAGAAAAAATGGTATATCAAAAATTCCAAGGCGTCTCAGATGTAGCAGCGAAACCCCAAGACCTTGAGCTCTGATACCATATGTTAGGAACCAAATATCAATATAGCATAGAAAAACCTCAGAATAAGTACTCAACGCCTTGAAAAAGAGATAAATTCAGATAATAAGCCTCTTTGAGGGGGAAACTTCCTTATGCCCACATAAATGTTAAATTACAAGATGATTCCAAATGAAAATGTCTCCTTGGTATATATAGGAGACTAGGAGGTATAATTACAACTAATGGACTGAAGCTGACATAAATAAAATAACATTACTAATATAATATGCCCCAATTAAGGGGTAATGAGCCACTATTTAGGGCTTAACACATTTAATGAGGACTCACACTGTAGACTTTACGAAACATAAATTTAGTGGAACGAAAACCCTGAAAGAAAGACAAATTTCAATGCAACCTGTGTTGAATGGTTGTCCATTTTTGTAGGAAGTTATAAACTCTATTTTACTCTGTGAATAATCGCTTGGTCCATCAAAAACCAAAGATGGCAAAGTCATATTTAATGATAAATGTGTTGGTTTTTCTTTATCTTTAGAAACTAAAAGATTATTTATGAATTATCATTGATTGGAAAGTTAAATGTTCAATAAAATAAAAATAAATTAGCAAGTTTATTGATGGGTTAAATTTCATCTCACATCCCTCCACTATATTTTGTGAACCTCTTGTTGCACTCAAACCAACCAAAAAACTTCACATTAAAAAACCATAATTCTTCATTGCCATCAATATGATGATGATGATGATGATGATGATGATTAACATCCACTAAGAATGAATTGGCCTATCGGACCTTAAGAGGGTAAGTGATTACTTGCGATTATTTAGAATTTTGTTTTTGTGCTCGAAAAGCATTAAGAGAAGCTTTCCAAGATCACCATACTTTTGTTGAGTTAAGAGGTTAGGAAGGTTGGTAGTGTGACAAATATTTTGAAAACGAGATCTAATATGGGTATAGGTTGGACAATCTAAGAGAAAGTGCTTTTCATCTTCAACCTTCTTAGTGTCACAAAGGTGACACACTCTTTCATCCCATGGAATTTTAGGAATTGACCAACGCCTAGTTTCACTATGGAGCTCATGAGAATTTGTTCTTATCTTAGCAATGCTTATTTTTTCTTTACACTTGGCCAAATAGATAGATAATTTTGATCTTCTAGATTAGGGTTGATTACGTCCTTATAATACCTTAATTTTATTTTTTCCTCTAACTCTTTATCACATCACATTTTCTCCTTAAATTTTTATTTGACGTTTTTTTAATAGTATCTTTATTTTGCAAAATGGTGTCTTCCATGATTCCCCAATAGTTTAGCCAAGGCCGAGCATCTTTATGTCATCCTCGCTCGAGTTGATGGTGGTTATGACTCAATTTTGAAGAAATTTTAGGAAGCCTCTTGTCTTCCATGTTGTTTAACTTGTTCTTATACATTAGGTATCTAGTCATAGCCATGCTCTCAATGGGGAAGAGGCTTGTTTCTAAGAGGAGGATGGGATAGGGTGTATTTCCTTTAATTTTAAGATTATAGGTTATAAAATTCTTTTGTATTTGCTCTATCTTTCTCCAGGATTCACGAGAGATACTACAACCCCAGACTTCACATACATAAAGAATAAAAAGTGTAAAAAGAGTCTCAAAGATGAGTTTCTTCTTATCCCAACTCCAAATATCAGTTGATTTACAATTGTTTTCAAATCCATAACAAGCTTTCCATCCCCAAATAATCCTTTTCTCAATGCTATAATTCAAATTGAGCTTGTGGTGAATATCAATTCCAAGATATTTGTATGAAGTCACTTCCTCCAAGTTATTGTTTTCATATATGAAGGTATCATAAGGGATCTTAATGGATTTAATAATCATGACCTTAGTCCTATCAGTATTAATAGTCATACCCATATTGGAGAAAAAATACTTGAGGATTCTTAGTTGGTTTTCAAGATCATGGGGAATCCTTGTCATAAGAATGATATCATCAGCATAAAGAAGAAGATTGATGACTATACTAGTGAGAGTAGGGCTGACACAACCTGCTTTTTCCAAGAAATCTTCTAACTTGTCAATGTATATGCCAAAAAAGGTAGGGGACAAGGGACAACCTTGTTTGACTTCGATATTGCAGTTAATCTCTTTTGACCAGCCCTTAGTGTTTTTAAACTTATAAATAATGTTCCCATACATCCTTATTGCATGAGCCCTCAACTCGAGAGGCACTTTTATCTCTTCCAACCTATTCCAAAGGTTTTTCCTAGGAACCATGTCAAAATCTTTTCTAAAGTCAACAAAACAACAAAAAAGATTGGTTTTAGTATTGCAGAACTCCTCTGCAATGATCCTAAAGGTAACAAGATGGTCCATAGTTGAATGATATCTGCTAAAATTGGCCTGGCCTTTATCTCTTTTACCATGACTTTCTAGCCAAAGGCTAATCTTCTTTTCCAAAATAATTCCATAAATGTTGGCTAAAATAGGGCTAATCATAATGGTCTTATAATTAGAGGGAATGTTTCTATCCCCATTTTTAAAAATAGGAATAATGAGGTTTGCGTCCAGGCTGGTTTAGGGAAGCCCTACTTGACAGCTAAATTGAAGAGCTTGTGTATGTGAGGGATAAGGATTGGCCCTCCGATTTCAAAAATTTCATCTTGGTAGCCTTCAATGTCCTTAGCTTTCCCATTTGCAAGCTGCTTAACCCCAAAATCTATGTCATCTAAAGAAAAATCTTCTTCCTTTGTAGGGACAATATGAATGGTGTCCATGGCATTAGGGAACTCATAAATACTTTTAAGGTAGGAATTCCAGTCCCTTAAGTGAATCCTATTATTTTCTTTAGTATTGCAGTTTAGAATATGGCTCCAGAACTTCTTAGGATCCAGCATATATAGTTGTGAAAGTTGTTCTTTCCTTTTATTAATATAATACCTTTTTTTTCTTTTAATTAGGGATTTGTACATATTGATCTTATCAAGTTTTAAGGACTCATTAGAATCATCCCTAATGGATTTCCTAGAAATTTTACATTCTTTATCATACCAAGGGTTGGTCGTTCTATTATTCTTTTTATAGGACACCTAGAAAGAGAACTTGTTAGAAGTGGAAAGGGTAGTTGTAAAATTATGATAGAGTTCTTCAATGTTGTCCTTATAAGTTAGGAGATTTAATTTACTATTTAAATCCTTTAAGAAAATGTCAACTTTACTTTTGTTAAAGAAAAAATTCCTTTGATTATCAGAATTCTCTTCAATGGAACTCCTATGCATGGAAAAGTTTAGATTTAGGGTTAAAGGTTTATGATCAGAGTCAGGCTCATGGTCATTTAAAAGGTCAAAAGTTGATATTTGGTTGGAAACGGGGATATCAGATATCACATAATCTACAAAAATACTACCTATCCCATGAATACAAATCATCTGGTTGGAGTTTGGCACTTTCATTACTCCATTGCAAATTATTAGGTCTTGAGAGCTGCAGAGCTTGACCAACTTAATACCAAACAAATTCTCAATTAGGTCTTCAAAGCTTGTTTTGTAGCTATTAGATAAAACAAGGTCCTCATCTAGCCATAAAGGATTGTGGTTGGAGTCATTACTTAAAAGAGTAGCTTGTTTAGTTGCAGTCCTAGCATTAAAGTCTCATAACAGGAGGATATTAACTTCATTTTTCAAACTATAAGTATCTTGTTCTAAATTATTATAGGGACAATTGTTATCTAGATTGTTTTTCTTATAAAAGTAGAATTAATAGGTGCAAAATAGAAAATTACTATATACATATTCTTAGCATTGGTGTCTAGAATGTCTATCTAAGTGTGATGATTGAGAGGGTCAATCTTATGAAGTTGAATGTGAGGAGAAATGCTCTTTCTAATATAACAAGTTATGGTTCCTATCCCTCTACAATGGGATTTTTTTTTCCGTGCTGACCACAAGACAAATCCTTCTATGTTAGGGACCTTAGATTCCTCATGCTCCAAAGTTTCAACTAGATAGATAATTTTGTTGGATAACTAAGAGGGGAGGTGAATCAATGATATAACAATCTAATTCATTTTAACCATATAATGCAAGTGTTATATCAATGTAGCATTATCATCCAATATTTGCAGAGTACATAAACAATGAACAAATGAAAAACCATACATATACACAGTACACCAGTGTTTTTACGTGGAAACCCAAAGCGAGAGAAAACCACGTAATGTTTTTTTATTATATGTCTTGAAGAATTACATTCATTGGAAGTACCAACTTCCTTTGTTTTCTAGCTACAACTGGAAGGAGGCTCCAACCCCCTAGTTTCTCAGGCTACAACCTGAGGGAAGTTCCATCTCCCCAATAATCTGGCTACAACCAAAAGGAGGATACAGCCCCCTATGTTCTCTGGATACAACCACATGTCCTTGCCCCGTCCAACTGCCCTGACATAGAAGTAGAATTATGGAACCACTGTCACATTATCACTGTGAGATATAATGTTGTAAACCTGTACCAATCAACCTGCACCAAACAACTTGTACCAATAACCTGAACCATGCATCAACCTGTACCTCAACCTATACCATAAAAAAGTGCATCAACCATGCACCAACCTGTACCAAACAACATGTAAGCAACTTGTACCATAAACAAGTACATCAACCATGCACCAACCTATAGCTCAACCTGTACCATGAACAAGTGCATCAACCATGCACCAAACCTGTACAAATAACATGTCACACCAACCTGTCCAAACAACCTATCACAACAACTTGTCTCATCAATCTTATCAACCAAATCAGATCTACTCACCAAGATCAATCACCAAGAAAACTCTCAAATATGTGCATCAACCAAGCATAACACAACAAATCATAATCATCACCAAGATCAATATGTGCTTCTAAGAATATACCAANACATCATCCATAAACCATGTGTCAACAATACTACTAACAAGTGCCTCCAACCATGTACCAAGTATATACCAATCATGTATCAACTACGCATCAACTATGACTCATCAAGATGTACCAACATCATCAACTATACACCTCATATATGTGCCAACTCATCAACTACTTGTGTCAACCATGTACCAAACATGTACCTCAACCAAAATCCCTCATCAATTTCATCATCAAAATCTAATTTGTAACTCTGTAATAGACCGAGTGTATATGATCACATACCTTCAAACCTTCCTTAACTTTAACAACAAGACACTAACATTTTCATCAAACTTTTCTTTAGTCTCACATGACTAGTTTTGGAATTAGTCAACAACCCTAACTTGAAATAATCATAACTATGTACTTGTAATGAATAAAGCTCTAAAAAGAGTACACAATTTTCTTCAATGTGTTTTATGTAATTCCTCTAGGTGTCACTACTTGGAACCTCTCAGAAAAGGAGTTATAGAAAAAATTACATTACTTGTTGAATTCTGGCTTATTCTAGAGAGTGAAATTGTAGAGCGTGCCCCGCAAAGAATATTTTTTGTATGGATATGAAAATTTTACACCAAATACTAAAGAATGTACTATAACTAAAACTTTTGGTATTACTTAATTTGGATATGTTATGAAGAAGTTATGACATTTTTACTCGAAACACCTATTTTAGACTAGTTTCAAGACTAGCCACAAACCTTATTTTCCATGGAGTGTAACTCCAAAACTACAACGACCCACAAGATGAAATTTGTACCATGACTACTTGGATATGTTTTCACAATGGACTATGGTTTGAATAATTCTATAAAAATAGTTATTGTGAAAATGGTGAGATGACCTGTAAATAACATACCTTAGAAAGCATCATCAAAAGAATTTATTCTCCCTTGAATTTCAGCCTTCTTTACTTCACCTTCTCTCTCAAATTCATCTTAGATATCCTTTGGTTACCTCAATCACCTGTAGATATTCAATATTATCAAGTGTGATATGAAATGAGAAATATTTTCCTCTTATTTATACTTTCATGTAGCTTCCTCAAGGGGTTACATTTTAACCATCTTAACCCACTTTCCATATTTTAGGGTTAACCAACTTCTAACTACTTGTCAAATTATTAATTTATCCATTAAATTTATTATTTAAATAATTTATTTTGTATCCACTTTGACTTATAGTACACTCATCACTTCACTTTACCTCAAGGGGTTACCTTCTAACCATCTTAAACCACTTTCCTTATTTTAGGGCTAACCCACTTCTAACCACTTGTCAACTTAGTAATTTATCCATTAACTTTATTATTTAAATAATTTATTTTTTATTCACTTTGAATTATACTACACTCATCACTTCACTTTATTATTTACCTTCTAAAAATATCTTAAACTAATTTTACTACTTTGACCTTTTGGGGCTTCTAGATGATTCATGAGGGTTCTCCAACTTCACAAGGCCATAACTCTTTAACTGTAAGGAGTTATGTGATGCTCCACATACCAATGGAAATGGAATGACATGTAATATCCATATATTATAGTATTACCTGAAAATATATAAAAAATCATACCGTTCTCCATAAAACAAACTTGGGTCCATTACCCAAACCTGGGTTCTCCAACTTCACATGGCCATAACTTTCTAACCGTGAGGAGTTATGTGACGTTCCACATACCAATGGAAATGGAATGACATGTAATATACATATAGAATAGTATTACCTTTAAATATATTAAAACTCATACCATTATACATGAAACAACCTTGGGTCCATTACCCAAACCTTTGTGCTACCGGAATTTGCTACCGAAATTTATACAAGGATTGACATCATTCACTAAGGGTTGAAATAAATCTTCAATATCACTCTCCAATGGTTGAAATCAATGAAAACCAACAATACATACCAAATATCCATCAACCTAATCCAACTGTCTGACAATATCCCCCTTTGGCATTGATGACAACACCAACATTGATGGAAACACTTAGTCATGATAACATTCATGCTTATACTCCTCATAAATGTTTCTATCTCTCCCCCTTTGACATCAATGGCAAAGCGTATCTCCCTTTGGGGCTTCTCCTCCTGATTGAAATCTCCTTGGGGCTGCTCCCCCTGTCTACATGCCTTTGATTTTTCTGTGTTTATAAGCCTATGATTATTCTCTCTCCCTTCATATCAATAATATATCCCTCTTTGAAAAAGGGTATCACTCTGAAGTCATATCGCTCATTCTTCCCTTATGTCAATCACTCCCCTTGGAAACATGCCTCTATGCTCTATCTCCAAGCATTTACCTTTGCATCAGATAAATCTCTCCCCCTTTGTCTTATTTATGGTGCTTCCTCGTGTACATCTAAGACATATAAGATAAGCATTCAAAAACATTCATTTTGGAGTAGAAATTACTCCTAGTCTCTGGCGAATATACTCAAGGGATTCCCGTGGAAGCAGTTTTGTAAAGATGCATGCCACTTGTTCTTTTGTTCCCACATATTCAATTATAATTTTCTTCTCTGCAACTTGTTCCCGTAGAAAGTGATACTTGATTGGAATGTGCTTCATCTTGGAGTGCATCACCAGGTTTTTCGAGATAATGATGGATCTTGTATTATCACAATAGATTGGAATGGGCTCATCATACTCAACCTATATATCTGTCAAAGTTTGTTTCATCCATAGAACATGTGTACAAAATGTTGCTACTACAATATACTTTGCCTCAACTGTAGATAAGGATATTGATGATTGTTTCTTGCTTAGCCAAGATACTAAACACTCACCCAAGTAGAAGGTTGCTCCACTCGTGCTTCGTCGGTCATCAATGAAACCTTCCCAATCTGCATCTATGTAGGCAATAAGTGATAGATCCTTTCCTTTTGGATATCATAATCCAAACTCTTATGTTCCTTTGAGATATCTGAAAATCCTCTTCACTGCTAATACATGTGATTCATTTGGTGTTGCTTGAAATCATGCCACCTGTCCAACTTCCTGCATTACATCTGGTTTGGATGTTGTCACATATAGTAAGCTACCAATCATTAACATGTATTTCCTTTGGTTTGTAGACTTTGAATCATCGTATTTTCTCAACTTGCAACTGGTTTGCATATGAGTTATAACTGGTTTGCAATCTTCCATTCCAAACCTCTTTAGCATTTCTCTGATATACTTAGTTTGAGAAATAAAAATTCCTTGGTTTATCTGACATATTTGAAGACCCAAAAGGAATGATAGTTCTCCAAGTAATGAAATTTCAAATTCATTCTCCATATCCTTTGCAAATTTTTGTCTTAACCTGTCATTAGTACTTCCAATGCAATATCATCAACATTAATTTCAATTAATAAAATATTACCTTGAGTTACCTTGATGTAGAGGTTGTTGTCTTTGCTTCCTTTCCATAGTTCATAGGGAGTTTTGACAATTTTGTTCCTGAGAATTACTCTGTTTTGAATGTGAATTGATGTATGCACTACAGTGTCCAAAAAATATCCGTCAATTTGGAATCCATTAGAATTGTTCGAGCCATTTCCTGTGTAATTATCATCCATTATGATAATGTTCCTTTGTCTCTAAACCACTCTTTGAACCAATATATGAATCCATGCTCTTGTTCACTGTCATATATCTGTCCAAATCTCCTAAGACTTCTTACAAATCCATCTCTATCCATATTTTCCAAGACCCTACTTTCGCAACTGTCCATAATGTTGACCCATTTATCACTATACTATCATGAAGTCTTGATTAATCTATCAAACTATACTTTTGCTAACTCACTGCTCCAAATCTGTTTTCTCAAACTCTGCAAGTTGCTTGAAGGATGGTTCTTTGGTCTGTCACAGCTATCGCATAGACTCCCCCTATCTAATATTCATATTACTTGGGAGTGATGTAGGAGCATCGCCCACATCAAGTGAGCCAGTGCGAAAGCGGGAGACAGCTGGACAAGCCAGCACAATTTCTTTTTGAATTTCACTTAGAAGTTGTTGCGCAAGTCTTTAATGAAGACATTTATGAAGGCGCACTTGTATATTGTAATGGACCTTGAGTGGATAAGCTCTCATCCTTAGTAGATAGTCGGCATTTAATAGATTTAATGCAAGTAGATAGGAATTAAATTCTAGATTTGATAGCGTAGAGTCCAAGAGGGAAAACGGATATAGACACCCTCATTGTATCATTTGTAGCATTAACTAGAACATTCAGAAGAGAAGAGAAAACAAAGAATTGTATGAAGAACACCCATGTACAGACATTTGAATTAATAGAAGAAAGCTTTGATTCAAATTCATGGTTTGTGTTGTTTCTCTGTGTACTGATGTTATGCTCATGGATGTTTGCTTCCTATTATACACTTTCTTTTATATGCTGTGTATGTGATTTCATGGTTGAATTTAAATCTGAAGGGGACTAGGAGTTAGTTTCAATTGTTTCTCTATCTTGAACCAAAGAATTCTTGCAAGGAGTGCAGTTGAATCGTCCGCAAGGAGTGCGTTGACAGAAGGGTTCAAATAGAGGTAACTTTTGTTCTAAGTTCCCAAAAGTGCAGATTAGGCACTGGAGCCATGCAAGGCATGTGCAGGCTAGACAAAGTCTCAGAGTTGCGATTCTGAGAAAAGGGAATTAAGAATACTGCTGCAAGGGTGCGCAGAGTCGAAGCTTCAACACTTAGACGTTGTTGAAGGTTTTCCGCAAGGAGTGCATGCAAGCGTTTCCTAAAAGGACTCAAAAGTTGTGAGAAAATCTCAGGAGGGATAGGCCTTTAAATCTGTTGAAGGACAGTGTAGAGAAGTTGCGCATGCAGGTCGGCGAGAAACATCACAAGTTTGTGCGTAGAGGGATGAGTTCCATAGAGGAACACTCAACAAACTCATCGATTTTCATCGGAAAGGATAGACGGTCGGTATTCTCCGTGGAGAATCTGCGAGTTCGGTGGATCGTTAGATCTCCCAGAGGTGCGATAAAGTTACAGTGCAAGTGTGGAGAGGCTAGAAGTTCAAAATAGCAGAGTCATTGATCCAAGTCCATTTGGGGCATTGGATCCATCGCGAGGTCACCTATCAGAGTTTCGCAAGAAAGGGATCGAAGATTTGGCCACGGGAATCACGATATTGCGAGACGATATCCCGAGAGTTACGTGGGGCCGCGGGAGTTAGTGGAGTACAGGTGGCACCAACTATCGGGATCTCACCGTGAGAAGTTCCGAAACTTGTGTGTTAGGATTCGCGATCCTGCGAAGTCCAAAGTCCCGACATTGGCGTTTAGGCGCATCGGGTATTGGAGGTTGGAAACCCAAGTGTTTGGTGTCGCAAGTTGCGAAGACGCGATAGAGCCGAAGTCCCGATAGCGGAGGGAGGAAGTCAGCAATTGACTGGCCATCGGGTCTCGGGGATTCGAGAGCCTATTGATCAACAGTGAACTTGTGAAGCCGCGAAGTTCCGATCCTTCGAGTGCAGAAAAGGGGATCGAAGAGAAGAAGAACTGTGGGTAAGAAAGATTCCCGATAGGGAATAAGAAGAACCTTTGAGTTCTTCGGGCCGAGAATGAAAGAAGGTCCTGAGGAAGTGGACGTGCTCCAAGGAGTGCGGTTGCGTCAGGTTTGGTATCAGAGCGGGAATATCTCTTTGCTTTCTATAGCAAAGAAGAGAAGGAGTAAATTTGCCACGCCGCCAAGAAGTGAAAGACAGTCACCTGATCTAGAAGACAGGGAAGTGAGAAGAATAGGTAGGCAGGTAGTCAATCCAGAAATGGAGAGATAGATGAGAGATCTTCGAGCAAGACTTGAAGACATGGAGACAGCTCAGAGACGCACAGTTGGTGCAGGGGATATTAGTGATTCTGAAGACGAGATAGAAGATGGACATGAAGAAGAGGTCACAGCAGAAGATGCATCAACCGAGCGGTTGATCAAAGACATTTCCAGGATGGGTGCAAAGGCGAAGATGGACATTCCAGTCTATGAGGGGAACTTGGATGCATAAGAGCTACTAGATTGGATTAGAGCTCTCGATACATATTTCGACTATGAAGATGTTGAAGAGGATAAGAAAGTCAAGCATGCTGTCATGCACTTGAAAGGACATGCAACATTGTGGTGGGACAAGCTACAAGCCGACAGACACTGCAAAGGCAAGCAGAAAATCAAGAGTTGGGATCGAATGATCATGAAGATGAAGGCAAAGTTCATCCCGAGAGACTATCAAATTACTCTGTTCAGGAGGATGTAGAACCTGAGACAGAAACTGATGACAGTGAAAGAATACACTGAGGAATTCTATCGACTGAACATCAGAGCAGGTCATCAAGAGAGCGATGATGAGAAGGTTGCTAGATATATGAATGGTCTGAGATATGACATTGAGGATGAATTAAGCATGGTTACCATCAGGACAGTGGAGGATGCTTATCAGATGGCTTTGAAAGCAGAGGAGAAGCTGAGTCGTAAGCAAGGTCAGCGAGGGCGAGGCAGAATTCATCCCAGAGGCAAGGCAGTTGCCCAGGACAAATACCAGAAGCCCAAGGAGGAATGGAAGAAACCTCAGGGTAAAGTAGAAAGAGGTGGGACCTCACAGAGAGGACCATATGTTGAACAGAGGGGGCAGCATATAGAGAAGAGCGACGGATATGCTGATGAAAATACTTTTCCTCGTACCAAAGGTAGAGGAAGAGGAAGAGGTGGAGTAATCACATGCTTCACATGTGGAAAGAATGTGCACAAGTCTTACGAGTGTCCAGAGAAAAAGAAGGACATTGGAGAAGCTCACATCAAAGAAGCGCAGAGGCGAGATGTTGAGGCCGAAGATGCAGAAGGCGGAAGATCGCTTATGATGCAAAAAGTTTTGTTGACACCCTAGAAGGAGGTGGAAAGCTCGGTTCAGAGGACCAGACTTTTCAGAACAGCTTGCAAGACCAAGGATAGGGTGTGCAAGGTCATTGTTGACAGTGGTAGCATGGATAATCTCATATCTACAGAGATGGTAGAGAAGCTGGAGCTGAAGACGACTGATCACCCCAGTCCATATAGAGTTTCGTGGCTACAAAAGGGACACCAGGTAACTGTTACTAAACAATTCTTGGTGGAATTCAAGATAGGTGGATATAATGATAAAATTTTATGTGATGTTATTCCCATGGATGTATGTCACCTATTGCTGGGTAGACCATGGCAATATGACAAAAATGTGATTCATGATGGGAGAATGAACACATATACCCTGGAGAAGAATGGGAGAACCCATATGTTGCTTCCGATAAAGGATAAGGAGGTGAAACCAGAAGTGAACAACACAGTACTTCTCATGAGTGGGAAGGAGCTTCTTACAAAGGTTAAGAAAAAAGAAGATCCACAATTCTTTGTGGTCAGAAAACCGAGGATTGTTCTGACTAGCACAAGAGTGGATGATTTACCAGTTGAAGTTCAGGAACTGCCGGAAGAGTTCGCTGATATCATAGTGGACGAATTACCTCGTTCTTTGCCACTGATGAGAAGTGTGAGTCATCACATAGACCTCATACCGGGAGCTAGTTTGCCGAATAAAGTCACGTATAGGTTAACACCGCAAGAGAATGAGGAGGTCAAGAAGCAGGTCCAGGAGTTATTGGACAAAGGATTGGTCAGGGAAAGCTTGAGTCCATGTGTTGTTCCGACAGTGCTCAATCCAAAGAAAGACAGAGGCTGGAGGATGTGTACCGACTCAAGAGCGATCAACAAGATAACCATCAGGTACAGGTTCCCATTACCGAGGATCGATGATCTGATGGATTTCCTGAGTGGGGCAAAGTATTTTTCAAAGATTGATTTGAAAAGCAGATATCATCAGATTCGCATGAGAGAAGGCGATGAATGGAAGACAGCCTTCAAAACTAACGAAGGACTGTACGAATGGCTAGTTATGTCGTTTGGCTTAATGAATGTGCCAAGTACTTTTATGAGGTTGATGAATGAAGTCCTGAGGGAATTCATCGGGAAATTTGTCATTGTGTATTTGGATGACATACTAATTTACAGTAAATCTGTGGCAGAGCATTTGAAGCATTTGGCCATAGTGATGAAGAAGCTACAGTAGGAGAACTTGTTGATCAATATGAATAAATCCTCATTTATGAAGACAGAGCTCATTTATTTGGGTTTTGTTATTTCAGCAAATGAGTTGAGGATGGATCCGGATAAAGTGGAAGTGATCAAGAATTGGCCATCACCGAGGAATGTGTTCGAGGTGAGAAGTTTTCATGGTTTGGCTAGTTTCTATAGAAAATTCATCAGAAATTTCAGTGGAATTAGTGCAGCGATGATGGATACAGTGAAGAAGCGGCATAAATCTTTTCATTGGAAAACAGAGGTTGAGAAGAGCTTCAATCTGCTGAAGTGAAATATCATAGAACAACCAGTGTTGGTGTTGCAGGATTTCCTGAAGACATTCTAGGTGAAATGTGACGCAAGCGGGTTTGCCATAGGAGCGGTCTTGAGTCAGGAAGACAGGCCGGTTGCATATTTCAGTGAGAGGCTGGATGAGGCGAAACTGAAATACTCCAGGTATGATAAAGAATTTTATGCTATCATACAGGCATTAAAGAAGTGGAGACATTACTTGAACTCGAAAGAATTTGTATTGTATAGTGACAATCATGCATTACAGTTTGTGACTCAACAGGATAAGTTGAATTAGAAACATGAAAAATGGGTAGAGTATATGCATAATTTCACATTTGTAATTAAGCACATTTCGAGTACTGCTAACAAAGTGGCTGATGCTTTGAGCAGGAAATGTTTGTTGTTGCAGGAGTTCCGAATCAAAACATTGGGTTTTGAAAATCTCAGGGATATGTACGCAGGAGATGCAGATTTTGGAGAGGCATACGAAGCAACTGAGAATCCAATTCTCAGAGATAGAATTCCTTGGATAGATTATATGATCCAGGAGGGATTTCTATTCAGAGGCAGTCAACTGTGTATTCCGAAATTCTCCATGAGGGAGAATTTGTTAAAAGAGAAACACAGTGGTGGATTGGCAGGGCATTTTGGCCATGACAAGACATTCACGAAGCTGAATGAGTCATATTTTTGGCTAGGGATGCGAGCAGATGTCAAGAGATTTGTTGACAGGTGCAGAATTTGCCAACATTCAAAAGGGAGAAAGAAGAATGCAGGTTTTTATCAGCCATTGCCCATACCGGAGAGGCCATGGGAGGTGATAAGCATGGATTTCGTATTGGGGTTGTCGAGGACGCAAAGAGGTGTTGATTCAATATTTGTGGTCGTGGACAGGTTTTCCAAGATGGCACACTTCATTCCATGACAGAAGACCAGCGATGCGACTCACATCACAAATTTGTTCTTCAAAGAGGTCATTCGACTTCATGGATTGCCGAAAAGCATAGTTTCCAACAGGGACACTAAATTCATAGGGCATTTTTGGAGGACGCTATGGAAGAAGCTAGGAACTATCTTGGCATTTAGTTCTTCTTATCATCCTCAGACAGATGGACAAACAGAAGTGGTGAACAGGAGTCTGGGAAACTTGCTGAGGAGCTTGGTGATGGAACACCACAGTAGTTGGGATACCATATTACCACAGGCAGAGTTTGCGTACAATGATTCAATGAATGGAGTACAGGGAAAAGTCCATTTCAGGTTGTGTATGGGATACAGCCGAGAGGAGTTTCTGAATTGCGATATTCAGAATAGACTGTGACTAACAGTGCTAGTGTGAAGGAATTTGTTGAAGCGATGAGAGAACTTCACAGCAAGGTGAAACAACGACTGCTGGATTCGAACCAGGAGTATAAGCGCAGAGCAGATCAACATCGAAGAGAACTTCAGTTTGAAGTTGGTGATCTGGTTCTCGCACACTTGAGGAAGGAAAGGTTTCCAAGGGGAACATACAATAAGCTAAAAATGAAGAAAATCAGACCATGCAGGGTCTTGAGAAAATTCGGAGAAAATGCTTATGAGATTGAGTTGCTGGATGGCATCGGAATGTCTCCGATATTCAATATCGCAGATTTATACCCATACAGAGCTAGAGAAGCAGAGACTGGAACTGAACAGCCAGTGATCCATTGGACAAAGCAGATGCCAGTTGTAGAAAAGCCACAGATGGAATGCATACTGGACAAGAGAGTGGGTAAAAAGACCAGGTGAAAGCAGTATTTGGAGTATCTGGTCAAACGGAAGAATCACCCAGTGGAAGATGCCAGCTGGGAGAGCCAAGTAGTGATCCAGAAGCATGGACAGACCGTGCAGGAGCTCATGGACAGGAGCCATGAAATTTTTTCAAGCGAGGGAGTATGATGCAGGAGCATCACCCACATCAAGCGAGCCAGCGGGAAAGCGGGAGACAGCTGGACAAGCCAGCACAATTTCTTTTTGAATTTCACCTAGAAATTGTTGCGCAAGTCTTTAATGAAGACATTTATGAAGGCACACTTGTATATTGTAATGGACCTTGAGCGGATAAGCTCTCGTCCTTAGTAGATAGTCGGCATTTAATAGATTTAATGCAGGTAGATAGGAATTAAATTCTAGATTTGATAGCGTAGAGTCCAAGAGGGAAAACGGATATAGACACCCTCATTGTATCATTTGTAGCATTAACTAGAACATTCAGAAGAGAAGAGCAGACAGAGAATTGTATGAAGAACACCCATGTACAAACATTTGAATTAATAGAAGAAAGCTTTGATTCAAATTCATGGTTTGTGTTGTTTCTCTGTGTACTGATGTTATGCTAATGGATGTTTGCTTCCTGTTATACACTTTCTTTTATATGCTGTGTATGTGATTTCATGGTTGAATTGAACTCTGAAGGGGACAAGGAGTTAGTTTCAATTGTTTCTCTATCTTCAACCAGAGAATTCCTGCAAGGAGTGCAGTTGAATCGTCCGCAAGGAGTGCGTTGACAGAAGGGTTCAAATAGAGGTAACTTTTGTTCTAAGTTCCCAGAAGTGCAGATTGGGCACCGGATCCATGCAAGGCATCTGCAGGCTAGACGAAGTCTCAGAGTTGCGATTCTGAGAAAAGGGAATTAAGACTGCTGCTGCAAGGGTGCCCAGAGTCAAAGCTTCAACACTTAGACGTTGTTGAAGGTTTGCCGCAAGGACTGCATGCAAGAGTTTCCTAAAAGGACTCGAAAGTTGTGAGAAAATCTCAAGAGGGATAGGCCTTTAAATCCGTTGAAGGACAGTGTAGAGAAGTTGTGCGTGAAAGTCGGCGAGGAACGTCGCAAGTTTGTTTGCAGAGGGACGAGTTCCATAGAGGAACACTCAACAAACTCATTGATTTTCATCAAAAAGGATAGATGGTGGGTATTCTCCATGGAGAATCCGCGAGTTCGGTGGATCGTTAGATCTCCCAGAGGAGCGAGAAAGTTACAATGCAAGTGTGGAGAGGCTAGAAGTTCAGAATAGCAGAGTCATTGATCCAAGTCCATTTGGGGCATTGGATCCATCGCGAGGTTGCCTATCGGAGTTTCACGAGAAAGGGATCGAATATTTGGCCACGGGAATCGCGATATTGCAAGACGCGATATCCTGAGAGTTACATGGGGCCGTAGGAGTTAGTGGAGTACAGGTGGCACCAACTATCGGTATCTCGCCGCGAGAAGTTCCAAAACTTGGGCATTAGAATTTGCGATCCCGCGAAGTCCGAAGTCTCGACATCGGCGTTTCGGCGCATCGGGTATCGGAGGTTGGAAACCCAAGTGTTTGGTGTCGCGAGTTGTGAAGACGCGATAGAGCCAAAGTCCCGATAGCAGAGGGAGGAAGTCAACGATTGACTAGCCATCGGGTCTCGGGGATTCGAGAGCCTATTGATCGACAGTGAACTCACGAAGCCGCGAGGTTTCGATCCTCCGAGTGCAGAAAAGGGGATCGAAGAGAAGAAAAACTGTGGGTAAGAAAGATTCCTGATAG
The DNA here is from genome assembly GCA_032191745.1 of Picea mariana. Lineage (NCBI taxonomy): Eukaryota > Viridiplantae > Streptophyta > Pinopsida > Pinales > Pinaceae > Picea > Picea mariana. Next base: position 26,459 of record JASDQU010683403.1, read on the forward strand.
GGAATCAGAAGAACCTTTGAGTTCTTCGGGCCGAGAACGAAAGAAGGTCCTGAGGAAGCGGACGTGCTCCGAGGAGTGCGGTTGCGTCAGGGAGTCTCTAAGCCGGATGGCTCAGAACAATTCCTGCTTTGATGTGTATTCATCATCATCTTCAGTGGTAGATTCATCATCATCTTCATTGGTAGATTCATTATCTCTCTGAGCTCCGACTTCTTTCTTTCTTTCTGTAGATTCATCTTTCACTACAATTATTGAAAGTACAATCTCTTGAACCTGTTCCTTATTTACTCATCCTTCCTTTCTTTCAGTTATTTTTGAAACCTTTCTGTATCTGACATCTTTCTTTTTCTCTATAGAATTTTCTTCATCTCGTTTTATTTCCAATCTGGGAATCTCTGGTACCTAGTCTTTGTTCACCCATTCTTCCTATTTTTTTATCCATACTTTCTTATATCAGATATTGATGTTCTCTTTCATGGAAGTATCGATCATGCTTCTACAATCACTGGCTATGTGTCCATAA
>JASDQU010683403.1:27081-39102 GCA_032191745.1 Picea mariana
CTGACACTTCATGACTTCTTTTGTTCTCTTCGCTTCTTCAAGCTAAATTTTTAATGTGATTATTTCTTCTTCAAGTACTTTCTCTTCTTGACCAAACTCTGACTCAAGCTAGTTTAGATCGTTAGTTCTTTCCTTAAGATGATCTGTCAATATACTCTCTCTCATTTTTGCTTCTTCCTTTTGTGCTGCTATGTTGTCTTCCAAACACTTCTTTTGATATTCAATATTTTCTTTGATCTTTCTGGCTTCTTCTAGCCGAGTTATTATGTTCTCTATGACTTGTTGGGCTTCTTAAAAAATGTGAACACTTTCCTTTTGTTTCATCAATTATTTCTTGAGTGACTTGTTTTATTCTCTTAGTTCATCTAAAACAGTAATCAATTCTGCCTCATAATTGTCTTCTTTTTCAATTTGTTTTTTTGTCTCATTTCCTTCATGGCATTCTATTTCAATATGTCCATGTTTTTCACAATTAAATCAAAACAACATACCTCTAGTGATTATGTACTCTTCATCTTATGAATATGTTTGACATGTTGAACATAATTCTTTTTGATTTGTATCTGCATATACTTTGACATTTTCTGAATCTGCGATGGGTGAAGAATATATGTCATGTAACTTATCCCAAAGTTCTTTTGCTGATGAACATTTACCAATCTTTTCTCTTACCGGATTAGGTAATTATTCCTAGATGAAATCCATTTCTATTTTGTTATTCTTCTTCAATTCCTTCTTGGCTGCAGTCTTTGCCCTTTTTGAACTATCATATCCTGTAACAACTGATAGCCAAATATAATGTCCCTGTGCCTATAAAAATACTTTCGTCCTTATGCTCCACATCTCATACTTAAAACCATTCTGACCATTAAACATTGGTACTCCATTCTCAGAATAATCCATGATCTCCTTCAAGTGGTTAAATTGTTTTCTGAAGGAACCCACTCTGATACCGATTGTTGGATTACTGAGAGGGGGGGTGAATCAGTAATAGAGCAATCTAATCATTTTTAACCATATAATGCAAGTGTTATATCAATGTAGCATTATCATCCAATATTTGCAGAGTAAATAAACAATGAACAAATGAACAATCATACACATACACAATACACCAGTGTTTCTATGTGGAAACCCAAAGCGGGATAAAACCACATAATTCTTTTTATTATATGTGTTGAAGAATTACATTCATTGGAAGCACCAACTTCCTTTGTTTTCCGGATGCAACTGGGAGAAGGCTCCAACACCCTAGTTTCTTAGGCTACAACCTGAGGGAATTTCCAACTCCCTAATTATCTTGCTAGAACCAAAAGGAGGCTACAACCCCCTATGTTCTCCAGCTACAACCACCTATCCTTGCCCCGTCCAACCACCCTAATGTAGAAGTAGAATGATGGAACCACTGTCACACTATCACTGTGAGATATACTGTTGTAAACCTGTACCAATCGACCTGCACCAAACAACCTGTACCAATAACTTGAACCATGCATCAACCTGTACCATAAAAAAGTGCATCAACCATGTACCAACCTGTACCAAACAACATGTAATCAACCTGTACCATAAACAAGTGCATCAACCATGAACCAACCTGTACCTCAACCTATAACATGAACAACTACATCAACCATGCACCAAACCTATATAAATAACATGTCACAACAACCTATCCAAACAACCTATCACAAAAACCTGTCTCATCAATCTTATCAACCAAATCAGATATACTCTCCAAAACAACTCTCAAAGATGTGCATCAACCAAGCATAGCAAAACAACTCATAATCATCACCAAGATCAATATGTGCTTCTAATAATATACCAATACAAGTATGCCACATCATCCATAAACCATGTTTCAACAATACTACTAACAAGTGCCTCCAACCATGTACCAAGTATGTACCAATCATGTATCAACTACTCATCAACTATGACTCGTCAAGATGTACCAACATCATTGACTATACACCTCATGTATGTGCCAACTCATCAACTACTTGTCTCAACCATGTACACAACATGTACCTCAACCAAAAGTCCTCATCAATTTCATCATCCAAATCTGATTTTTAACTTTGTAATAGACCCGGTGTATATGATCACATACCTGCAAACCTTCCTTAACTTTAACAACAAGAGACTATCATTTTCATCAAACTTTTCTTTAGTCTCACATGACTAGTTTTGGATTAGTCAACAACCCTAACTTGAAATAATCATAACTATAACCTGTAATGAATAAAGATATGAAAATAGTACACAATGTTTTTTAGTTTGTTTTATGCAATTCCTCCAGGTGTCACTACTTGGAACCTCTCAGAAAAGGAGTTATAGCAAAAATGGCATACCTTGTTGAATTTTGGTTTATTCTAGAGAGAGAACTTGTAGAGCGTGCCCCACACAAAATATTTGTTGTATGGATCTGCAAATTTTACACAGAATACCAAAGATTTTACTCTAACCAACACTTTTGGTCTTACTTAATTTGGATATGTTATGAAGAAGTTATGACGTTTTTACCCGAAACACCTGTTTTAGACTAGTTTTAGGACTAGCCACAAACCATATTTTCCACAGAGTGTAATTCAAAAACTACAATGACCCACAAGCTGAAATTCATACCACAACTATTTGGATATGTTTTCTCAATGTCCTATCAATTTCATGGTCTGAATCATTATAGAAAAAAATTTATTGCAAAAATGGTGAGATGACCTGTAAATAACATACCTTAGAAAGAATCATCAAAAGAATTTATCCTCCCTTGAATTTCGGCCTTCTTTACTTCACATTTTCTCTGAAATTCAGCTTAGATATACTTTTGTTACCTCATTCCACTGTAGATATTCAATATTCTCAAGTGTGATATGAAATGAGAGAGCCTTGCCTCTTATTTATACTTTCATGTAGCTTCCTCAAGGGGTTACATTTTAACCATCTTAACCCACTTTCCTTATTTTAGGGTTAACCAACTTCTAACCACTTGTCCAATTAGTAATTTATCCATTAAATTTATTATTTAAATAATTTATTTTGTATACACTTTGACTTATAGTACACTCGTCACTTCACTTTACCTCAATGGGTTACCTTTTAACCATCTTAAACCACTTTCCTCATTTTAGGGCTAACCCACTTCTAACCACTTGTCAACTTAGTAATTTCTCCATTAACTTTATTATTTAAATAATTTATTTTGTATTCACTTTGAATTATAGTACACTCATTACTTCACTTTATTATTTACCTTCTAAAAATCTCTTAAACCACTTTGACTACTTTGACCTTTTAGGGCTTCTAGATGACTCATGAGGGTTCTCCAACTTCACATGGCCATAACTCTCTAACCGTGAGGAGTTCTGTGATGTTCCACATATAATTGGAAATAGCATGACATGTACTATCCATATAGAATAGTATTACCTGCAAATATATCAAAACTCATACTATTATCCATCAAACAAACTTGGGTCCATTACCCAAATCTGGGTTCTCCCACTTCACATGGCCATAACTTTCTAACCGTGAGGAGTTATGTGATGCTCCACATACCACCGGAAATGGAATGACATGTACTATCCATCTAGAATAATCTTACCTTAAAATATATTAAAACTCATACCATTATATATGAAACAACCTTGGGTCCATTACCCAAACCTTTGTGCTACTGGAATTCGCTACCAGACTTTCTCCAAGGGTTGACATCAATCTACAATATCACTCTCCAATGGTTGACATCAATGAAAACCAACAATCCATACCAACTATCCATCAACCTAAGCCAATTGTCTGACAAATATCAATATCACTCGGGATCCAACTTATCATAGGACCTTTGCGCCATGGAAAGCCACGACAGTTCCAAAAAAAGATCCTGAGTGTCCCAAATTCCTATATACAATATTAAAACAAACATGTCTTTCCTGGTTGTTGGAACTATGCAGAAATAATAAATATTGTATTACCAAAATAATAAATATTATATTTATCTATTAACAAATTTAAGATTACATATTTTATAAAATATTTATTATTGAATGCATATTAATTAATTTGCACAATTTTTATTATTTTATTGTTGAATATAACCTCTAGTGTGTTGAAGTATTTTTGGCATTTGTCATTATGATGTTTAAAGGAGTTGGATTTATGAGTTAGGAATGGTAAAAAACAAAATTATGATATTATGTTATTTTAAGATTTGTGGTATCTTTTTTTAAAATTATAGTAAATAATATGATAAATTTTGTATATATAAATAAATTAAAGTTTAATTTATATTTTCAATTAAAAACATTAAATTATTTTATGATAGATTTATATAGAAGTTAATCAAAATTTATTTTTAAATTGTTTGGATTTAATGATAAATTGGATTTAATGATGAAGAATAAAGAGTTTTTTTACCAGGCAAAGTTTAATTTTATGAAAACTTTTTCCAATAAATTGGATTTAATGATAAAGAATAAAGAGTTTTTTTTACTAGGCAAACTTCAATTTTATGAAAGCTTTCTTTAGATTTGTGATTCTCTTGGAATTAAACATATTTATTTTGACAATGTAATTTGTTTTGCAATTAAATATCTTTAAATCTTTATTTTTAAATGTATAATTTTTTTTGGAATAAAATATATTTATTTCTAAATTTGTAATTTGTCGAATTCGATATCTTTATTTTCAGATTTTGGCCCTAATTTAAATAACTCTATTTGTAATTTGTTATTTGTTTTTAAAGTAAATATCTTTATTTTCAAATTTGTAAATTGTCTCATAATTAAATATCTTTGTTTACAAATTTGTAACTTGTCCGGTCTCGAATTAAGGATCTTCATTAAATTTGTAATTTGTCATGGAACTAATTATTAATTTTTTTTTATTTCAAAATTTATAAATTGTCTTGAAATTAAATAGTGTATTTTTTTTCTTTTCCATATTTGTAATTTGTCTTGGAATTATATATCTTCAATTTAAAATTTGTAATTTTCCTTCCAAATAGATATGTCGTATTTGTAATTTGTCTTGGAATTACATATATTCATTTTCAAATTTATCTTAGAATTAAATATTTTTATATTTAACTAGATTCACTTTATTAATATATCAATGTTTATATATCTTTTTAGTTAATAAAAAATATGATAATTAAAAAAACATTTCTTTTATTTTTTCATATAGAAATAAAATTTTAAAGTTAATTAAGTATTTGCTTACCTTTCATAAAATTCAATAAACTAAATTTATTTCTTTATAATTGTATCTTATCAATATTATATTTGATTATAAAATTTCACCACAACCAAATATTAATTTATAAATTTTTAATCCGTAAATGTAAATATTATTATTAAATTTGTTACCCACAACTAATATATATTATTTTTAAATCACAACTAATATATATTATTTTTAAATTCCATGAGAATTATTTGGCACACACCAGATCCTCCATGGTAACCAATTACAGTATCAGGGATAAATTTGGAGAAGTTAATCATTGGCGGAAATGCTTTGCTTTGAGTCTTTCAGTATTAGGGCTGAATTTGGAAAAGTTAACCATTGGCGGAAATGCTCTGCTTCGAATCTTTCCTCTATAGCCTGCTTTTAACGAATATGTGGTGTCTTTTCTTAGTTAGTTGCTAGTTGCTTTTATTGTAGAAAATGTGCATATATGATTAATGTGCTCTCCACCAGAGGTGATCTACCCTTTCCCAACGTCAATAGAATTCTCTGTACATTCTATGTCTTTTGACTCTATATAAATGAAAATTATTTATGCAATTCCTTTACATTGTTTTATTTTGAAATTTTTTTATTTATCTAATTTCTTTAGAGTGTTTTATTTTGCAATGAAATCTTTTATTTACTCGTATATATACATGCTTTAAATTAAAAATTAATAAATATTAAATTGAATATATTTTTATGCACCAAGTAAAGTTGCTTACATACCAAGTAAAGTAACTTACATAAAGGGTTTTATATATAAATAAAATTGTAAGGAATCGCAACCTGCAAAGATTTTAATCTGATTCAAATGAAAAATGGGTTTTGTACACCATATCAAGATGCAAAATATGTGATTGATGGAAACAAACCTATTAAAATGGTTTTCTGTAAAATGGTTTGTTGCCATATGATTGATGGGTTTTGTATACCATATGAAGATGATAAATATGTGATTTATCATATGGTAATAACGATTTTACAGAAAACAACATCCATTTTATATTTTTCCATAGATATTTTATTAGTTTTTGCCTTACTTTATTAGTCCTCGCTTCCTGTTAGGGACTATAGTTTTCGGTCACGTAGTCAAACTATGTTGACCTCATATTAATCACCTTAATTTTGCAAAGATATCTAAAGTTTCTTTTTAATTTTCTTTTGAGATGATTTGATTTTCCTTAAAAATTATTTATCTACTTATTAAATTCTAATAATAGAATTTGTTGATGTTGGATTGATGTGACTATATTTTCGTGGTGTGTTCGATTTATTTTTCTAAATTTTCAGAATTAGCAATTCAATTTAAATTTCTTTTTGAGTGGTTAGGGAGTCAGGCTCTGACACTTTTGATCCACTCAAAGTTCTGACCACCTACATCTTGCTAAATTATTTATTAATTCACCTAATTCACCTTCCAATCTCGTAGTTTCTTGGCACCTGCATGATCACTTGCCTTATCTTTCCCACTGCGACCACCTGCTTGATCTATCCTTGCACCATCCTTGTGGGTTGCCACCTTCCAACCATGCAAGTCACCACCTTCCACAATGTAGGAACACCTATACAAATGCACTCGTTGAGCACTCTCCTACTTCATCCCACCATCTTCCTATTGTTCTGCTTTTTCCCACCATCCTTGCAATATCTCGCATCTTCCCACTGCCCTTGCACCATGTCTATAAAATATCCTTCTTCAATGCTTTATCTTTCTTGTCAAATGGGAGTAACTCACTGGGTGAGGCGCTTGTCAGGCCAACACATACATGCTAGCTTGGATGTCCCTCCCAATATCGTTCATCTGGCCTATCCCAATCTCATTCAAATGACATATTCCATAAAGATCATGAACAAGGATGTTGTCCCTGATAACATCAAAAAGTGGTAGTGGTTTTTCCTTCCTTCCTTCTCTAGGTCGCATAGTACAGACAATGAGCACCTACAACCACTAGGCCGCATAGTACAGAAAACAAGTGCCTACAACCACTAGGTTGCACAGTAAGGGCAATGAGCGCCTACAACCACTAGCCTTAGGAAATCATATCGAGTAGAAATAGAGAGGAGATATGCTTCTCTCTTGTACTAACTACCAAAAGAAAAAGATATCAAGAAGAAAGGAGAAATTCAAGTTCAAGAAGAAAAGGATAAATTCAAGTATAAAAAGGATTATGCTAAGAAGCTAATGAACTAAGATTTTCTGATATCAAGAGTGAGAGTTTCACTCTAGCAAAGATGTTAAAAAAAAAATGCTATAGAAACTTACCTGAAATCTCATGCCTTTGAAATTAATGGATGAGCAACAACTCTATGTCAGAAAGTTGGCTTTCCAGAGATAGAGTTATGTCATTTTTAGCATCCTCATCAAACTCGTGGGAATGTTACCCGAGAGACAATTGATAGAGAGATCTAAAGTCTCCATCTCCGTCAAATTACCCAAGTAGGAATGGATTTCTCCTTTCAGACTGTAATTTTTTTGCTACTACATCTATTGAAACTATAATAGGTTTCCTCATCCTTGAATGTACAATATTCTAAGCTATTCAACCACATGATTCAAGATCTTCCATGTAACATATGAAAGAACATTTATCTCCACAAGGATTATTTCTTCCAATTTTCATATCAAACCGGTCACACGTTACAAAGGGCCTTAGGAGCATTTGATATCGCATATCGTTTTCGAGGAATATAATCTGTATGATTCAATTTATGAAAAAATGAAAATTTGGTATTGAACGAGAAAGATAGGTTGGATACACAACACAACTTTGGGCCTGGTATCCTACTGTAAGCTCTGTTATCATGTCATCGAAAACATAAACATATGACCCTTTCTTCCCTTTGTTTCCATCTTCAGTCACTGCTTTCAAATCCACTTCTCTTATCTCCATGGCTCTATGTCTTAGTGGATTTCCTTTCTCTTCCTTCATCACCATCCTCACTCTTCTCTCCACCATCTCGAGTTTCAGATCTCCCTCTTTTCCCATCCACATCTCGATGCACACCACCACTTCCTCCTCCAACATTTTTGAATTTTTGAACTGGTCACTTTCCATGGGCCACCTGATGTTGGGAACCCCTTGGCTCAAGCTCTCTAACACCAAATTCCATCCAAAATTACTAAATAACCCTCTTGTCGAAGGATGGGACAAGATCAACAGCTGAGGCACTCACTTCCTGATAAGAAATCCTAGCTTATTTTCCTTCACTTTCTCTTTGAACGATTTCTTGCTAATCAGACTCACATAAGGAGTAAAGGGCCATGCACAACAACTGGAAATTGAGGGAGATGTGTGGAAAAATCCTTGCCATAGCCTACTAGCACTCCCGTCGTGGCTTGAATTGTAGGTTAACGATTACCTAGTTCGAGAGATCCTTAATGCCATGAGGGAAGACTGAGACAGTCGCTCACGAAGATTCTAAAGGGTGCGCAATAAGGTAGGGTACTTATTCCTTAGAGGCCCTTAGTCTCTCACAAGGTCGCCTGATGGAGTATTGACTCCAAGGGTTGGACAACTACCAAAATCAATCAAAGGCGAGTGGAACCCTTGGAGCATGTAGTGTGTCTTGAAGGGCACGTCACATAAATAAATTATGAATAAAGGTGAGTGGCACCCTTGGAGCACGTAGTGTGTCTTGAAGGTCACGTCACGATTTTAATAAAGGTGAGTCAATGAACCTAGGTTCCTAGAAAACAATATTTTGTTTTAACATGGTTAGCCTTAAAATAAATGTTAAATGAGTAAATTTTTATTAATTATAAAATTCCCTAAAAAAAAAAAGTTTCTAAGCCTAGTTAAAAATTAAGGCTAGGTCTAAATAGGGTAAGAAGACTAAAAACTAAATGATCAATTAATAAAGGGGGGATGGAGATAAATCAAGCTAAAAATTTAAAAGATAATTATTTTATCTAAAGAGTTAATTGCTGATTATGTGCAAGACATGCTAAATTGGAACTTAGACAAAAAAGGAAATGAATGTAAAAAGGAATGTGGAAACATAGAAATCAATCTAGTTTAGTCTAACCTTGCGAGCCGATATGGGAGCTAGAGTTTCTAATTGTGTTGTCTGTGGCCCCTTTGTGACTCGGGGGGCTAAGGGGGAAGAAGAGTATCCCTAGAGTTGGCTGGGAAGTACCGGTGAGGTCTCAACGATTAGCAAGGAGGATGCTAGTTGCTGAAGAACATAAAAAAACCTTTTCACTGGTTACTAAACTCACGTTTATTATTGTAATTGTATTAACTCACGTTTATTATTGTAATTGTATTGAGTTAAAAATTGTGTAATGGATTTATGATATTAGATGGGAAATTTTGCTTGATTTTGTTATCTTGGAATAAATTTAGATGTATTTCCATCCTTGATTATTAGAATTTTCAATCGTTGTCTGCCTTTCTCAATACCTGATATGAGAGTAAAGATAGTAATCGTCAATTAAGTTTTTGTTCTCTCCCTGGCATACCCTTTCTCTAAATTTAAAGTATTGGTTCCCTGAATTTTTATTTTCAATTTCTCTGTGTTGATGAAAGGGGCATGGCTCTGCGCCCTCTTTCTTTCTCAGCTTTTATTTTATTTATTTATTTATTTATTATTTTTTATCTCTACTCCCTAAAGGAAATTTGCCCAACATCCCTTGCCACTTGACATTCTACCTTATGGAATTGTAAAATCGTAAGGCCCATTTTTCATGCCTTTCCACTGTGGGGATTTGTGCCCAAAATTTTTGTCACTTCATTTTCTTGCCCAATGAAAAACAAAAATAAAAACGTCCTGGATCTCAACCTTTGGCGAGTGAAATTCCTTTTTTTTTTTCTAGCATTGAATGTGCTCACGATCATTCACTGCGTTTCTAGGCCTAATATTTCTCTTCAAATTTAATCTTGGGTATGAGATTTTTGGGCCTGAGATTTTTTGATTGACACCTCCCAGACTCTCCCTTTATTACCCAGTGATCTTGATATGAGTCATTACCCTTTATTTCCCCCATAAATTTCTTCTTGTTGCTCAATGTTTCCACTTATTTTCTCTCATCCAGAGTTCCCTCTTCTCCACAAATTTTCTCTGTAGCATTCGGGGGTTTAAAATGAATTTTGGTCTGCGTGATTTTCGCCCAAGGCATGTGCCCATCCCCAAGGGCATCACACAGATTTCCTAAGTGATTTTCAATGCGTTTTTCTTGAGTAAATCATGCCCAGCCTGTGGGGGAGGCTAGCATAAGTCTTTACCTTTATATCTTTGTGATTTTCTTGAGTAAATCGTGCCCATTCTGTGGGGGATTCTAGCATGAGTCTTTACCTTTATATCTCTATGTTTTTCTTGAGTAAATTGTGCCCAACCTGTGGGGGAGGCTAGCATGAGTCTTTACCTTTATATCTCTTCGTTGTTTTTGAGTAAATCATGCCCAGCCTGCAGGGGAGGCTAGCATGTGTCTTTACCATTTATCTTTGTGTGGGTGGGATTCCTCCAACTCAACGCACTTCTAGTTACCTAATAAGAAGGTTGATTTATATGAATTATGATTTGGAGTAAAATTTTGATTTAGCATTTTATATTCAGATTCCTTTACTGATATACGCTCTCCTTAATGCTATATCATTAATGTTATTTACTGCTTATTTCTCTTATTTAATGCTATACGCTCTCCTTAATGCTATAATCATTAATGTTATTTATTGTTTTATGCTCTTATTTAATGCTATACGCTCTCCTTAATGCTATATTCATTAATGTTAGTTACTGCTTATGCTTTTATTTAATGCTTCATGCTCTCCTTAATGCTATATTCATAGTATTTTAATGCTTTATGCTCTTATTTGATGCTATATGCTCTCCTGGATGCTAGATTCAAAGTCCTTTAATGTGATTTGCTCTTCTCTAAGGATATTGTAAATTGTTGTCTCAATGCGCCTTAAGAATAATGTGGATGGATAATTTATTTAATCATTGGTTTACTTGCGCCAGGATATGTATAGCTAGGAGTGGATAATATTGTGTGTAGTTTACTCTTCTGCCATTAATCGAGTTGACGTATGATCATTGAAGGAGGAGATCTCATTGTGCACTGAATAAAATTGATGATACTTTTGCACCTTAACTTATGTTGTTTTGTGTTTGCTTCGTAATATTCTCTTGCCTTGAATTTTTAACATTGATCACTTTTTGCATCATGCGTAGTTTGCTAATTAATCTAGCGTCATGGAATTATGTAGATGTATGTCTGATTTAGCAACTAGTTTCCACTTGCACCTTTACTTATGTTGACCTGTGAATGTTATAGAATTGTTTACTCTCGCACACAACGATTATTTAAATGTTCATGTATGATTGATAACGATGATGGTTACCCTTGCGCCTTGATTAAATGATGAATAGAATTGATGGATTGATCTATTTGATGATTGGGCTTGTTGTTAGTGGGATGTAGACACATCCTTGTTCCTCAGAACAATCGCTAGCCCTGAGACCTTAAATGGTTAAAATCAATTGGAACCTGGGCTTGAGCATTGCTTATGTGTCCTAGAGGTTCTAACCTTGCAAGGTAGGTTGGGCGGGTAGTATCTATGTCGTTATTATGATTATCTTTATGATCCTTAAGTAAGCATTATGTTATCTCATGTTATCATGGTGTTATCTGATGATTATCCTGATGAGAGGAGTTGAGCGCTTTATGATTCATATTGTTTATGTGTCATTATTTATTTGTATGAATGCAATGATTATGGGCTGCTATTTATTTGTATTAATGCATCGATATGTGTATCGTTATTCATGGTAATGATGTGTCAG
>JASDQU010683404.1:48599-87299 GCA_032191745.1 Picea mariana
TCCACTCATGTACTGGTCAAAACAATTCTAGGCTTCTTGACCACAATTAATTGTGTATCTTCCTTCTTCTTAACCTCATTAAGAAGTTCCTTCCCACTCATGAGAAGTACAGTGTTGCTTACCTCAGGTTTTACCTCTTTATCCTTAACCGACAACAACATGTGAGTCCTCCCATTTTTCTCTAGGGTGTATGTGTTCTTTCTCCCATTATGAATCACATTCCTGTCATATTGCCATGGTCTACCCAACAATAGATGACAGACATCCATGGGAATGACATCACATATTATTTCATTCTTATATCCTCCTATTTTAAATTCAACTAAACATTGTTTAGTGACATTTACCTGATGTCCTTTTTGTAGCCATGAAACTCTATATGGGCTTGTATGTATAATAGTCTCTAGCTCCAGTTTTTCTACCAGCTTTGTAGAAACGAGATAGTCTGTGCTACCACTATCCACTATGACTTTGCATACCCTATCTTTGGTCTTGCAAGTTGTCTAGAAAAGTCTGTTCCTTTGGGCTAGGTTATCTGCTTCCTTCTCTGGTGTTAAGAGAACTTTTCTCATCATCAACGATCTTCCACCCTCAACATAGTCTACCTCAACATTCCATCCTTGTGCTTTGGCAATGTGCATTTCACCACCATCTTTATTTCTATCTGGACACTCATAAGATTTGTGTCCATTTTTTCCACAGGTAAATCATTTTATTCTCCACCTCTGCCTCTTCCTCTTCCTCTAGTTCAAGGAAAAGTATTTCTATCAGCATACTGCCCTCTCTGTGAGCTTCCTCCTCTCTCATGCTGAGTTTGAGGTTTATTTCCCTCTTCTTGAGGTCTCTGAGTTCTGTCTTGGGAAATTTCTTTGCCACTAGCTTGACTTCTACCTCGGCCTCTCTGATGTTTCTTTCGGCTCAGCTTCTCTTCAGCTTTCAGAGCCATCTGATAAGCATCTTCTACATTTTTGATGCACACAGCCTCCCAAGCTCCAGGTCAGAAGTCCACGTACACAGGATATTCTCTCTTCCACTGGCCCGAAGAGCTCTCAGTAATGGCTCTACTATTTCCCTTTCAGGAAATCTGCACCCACAACAAAACCTCGTTGAGTCTCCCTTCGCGCTTTGGGGAATCGGACTTCGCGATTCCACGAATCCTTTGGTCAAGCATCTTGTCTCTCAGACCCCCAAAACCTGAATTACTGAAACTACAATGTCCTCACAAAGCTTTGACTTTTCAACAACCCTTCCTTCCGTCGTGACTTTGGACTTCGCGATTTCACAAATCTTGATGCAAATATTTCAGGACTTCAACCAACGAAACCTCGAAATGGTCAATGGAATTTGACTTTTGTGTCGATGATGTGCCATCTATCCACCCTGCTAATTCTGTGGCCCAAAAAATCCTTTCGTCCCTTTGGGACTTCATGTTTCGTGATTTTGTGAATCTTGATGTAAATATTTTGGGACTTCAATCTACGAAACCCCGAAATAGAGATCCACGTGTAAATCCAACGCCCCTATTGGCTTGAATCTATGGTTCTTCCTCTCATGAGCTTAAGCCTTTGGGAATACTCATCGTATTTCCCCTGCTCCTCCATGAGATCTGATGGCTAACGGGATTTCACGAATTCTCCACAGATAATTTTGATCACCCATATCTTCCCTTCACAAGGACTTCTGCAACTTTTTACCAAGTGGTTTTCCCATCGTAGTCAACTTCCTGCGATGCAAGCTTACAATGCCTTCTCACTCTTCTAATGCACAAACTTCTTGTTCATCCTTCGATAGCTGTGGAGACTCTATACCTTCTAGGCTTTCTCCAAATTTGAGTCTTGAAGAAGACTCCTACACACATTCCTTACGGTAGACCTTCAAACACTTCCAAATGTTGAACTTCCTTGACTCTGCACACACCTACAGTAGCAGTCTCTCAACAAATCATTCAGGTTACCAAACCTGAAACTCTACTCATCCTGCACACACCTTGAATAGCTCTTGTGCCTATCTGCACTTCTGAGGGAATGAGAACAAAAGATATCTCATCTGAGTTTTCGGAGACAAACCTATGGACCCTTTGTCAACGCACTCCTTGCAGACAATTCAACTGCACTCCTTGCAGGAAATCTTGCTCAGATAGAGAAACAATTTAAACTCATTCCTTTACTCTCTCTCTCTCAGATTTTAGACATTCAACAGGAAATCATCCATACATAGCATAAAAGCAACTGCATGACAGAAAGAGTAAAACCATGAACGTACCATTTAGCATACCCATACAAGAAACAAACACAACGCCATGATTCTGAATTAAGACTTCTTCTATTAACTCAAATATCTGTACATGGGTGTTTTTTAAACACAGTTTCTCTGTTCCAGCTCTATATGCTCTTTTCTTGGTATTGTTTTTCTATATCATACAATAATACAATGATGGCTTCTATATCCATTTTCCCTCCACTCCTAAAACTGTCTAATCTAGGAATTCAATTCTACCTACTTGCATTAACTATCATAAATGCCTTCTACCTACTAAGGATGAGAGCGGATCGCTCAAGGTCCATTTACATTTTACAAGTGTGCCTCCACTTGATGATTTCATTAATGTTTTAAGACATTTTCAAAATTTGTGTTGGGCGCTTTTCCAACTGTCGTTTGCCTCCGCGTTGGCTCGCTTGAGATGATCTTGGATCATACTTCCTTGCTTGAAAATATTCATGGGATCCTATCCATGATCTCACGCATGATCTGTCCATGCCTCTAGATCTCTACTTCATTCTCCCAGCTGGAACCTTCAACTGGGTGGCCCCTCCACTTGACCAAATATTTAAGGTATTGCTTTTTCCTTGTCTTCTTGTCGACCCTTTTTTCCAGTATGCGCTCCATCTGCAGCTTTTCTGCAACTGGCATCTGTTTTTTCCATTGGACCTCTGACTGTGCATTTCCCATTCCTAATTCCTTAGCTTTATATGGGCACAAATATGAGATATTGAATATCGAAGAAATTTCGATCGCATCGGGTAATTCAATCTCATAAGCATTCACCCAAAATTTCTTCAAGACCTTACATGGTCTGATTTTCTTCATCTTCAGTTTATTATATGTTCCTCTCGGGAACCTTTCCTTTCTCAAATGTGCCAGAATCGAATCACCAACATCAAATCAAAGTTGTCTCCTGTGTTGATCTGCTCTACACTTATATTCCTGTCTCGAACTCTACAATCGTTCCTTCACCTGGCTATGAAGTTCCTTCATCACCTCTGCGAAATCTTCTGCACTAGTGCTCCTAATCGTAGTCTGTTCTGAATCTCTCAGCTCGAAAATTTCTCTCAGATACATGCCATAGACAATCTGAAATGGACTCTTCCCTGTTCTTCTGTTAACTGAGTTGTTATAAGAAAATTCTGCCTGTGGTAATATGTTGTCCCACTAGCTGTGGTGTTTTGTCACTAGGCTTCTCAGCAGGTCTCCCAGACTTCTATTCACTACTTCTATCTGTCCATCCTTCTGAGGATGATAAGCCGAACTAAATGATAAATTGGTTCCCAACTTCTTCCATAAGGTCCTCCAAAAGTGTCCTACGAACTTAGTGTCTTGATCCGAAACTATGCTCCTTGGCAAGCCGTGAAGTCGAATGACTTCTTTGAAAAACAGATTTGCGATGTGAGTTGCGTCACTATTTTTCTGACATGGAATGAAGTGTGCCATCTTGGAAAATCTATCCATCACCACAAATATTGATTCAAACCCTCTTTGTGTTCTTGGCAACCCCAATATGAAATCCATGCTGACTGCATCCCACGACTTCTTAGGTATGGGTAACGGTTGATAAAAGCCTGCATTTTGTTTCTTTCCCTTCGAATGCTGGCAAATTCTTCATCTGTCCATGAATCTCTTGATGTCTACTCACATTCCTGGCCAAAAATATGACTCATTCAACTTTGTGAATGTCTTGTCATGACCAAAGTGCCCGACCCATCCTCCACTGTGTTTCTCCTTTAGAAAATTCTCCCTCATGGAGCATTTTGGAATACAAAACTAATTACCTTTAAACAGTAATCCTTCCTAGATCATGTATTCTGCCCTCAGCTTTCAGAGCCATCTAATAAGCATCTTCTACATTTCTGATGCACGCAGCCTCCCAACCTATAGGTCAGAAGTCCACATACACAGGATCTTCTCTCTTCCACTGGCCCGAAGAGCTCTTGGTAATGGCTCTCCTATTTCCCTTTCGAGAAATCTACACCCATAGCAAACCTTGTGGAATCTCCCTTCGTGCTTTGGGGAATCGGACTTTGCGATTCCGTGAATCCTGTGGTCAAGCGTCTTGTCTCTCAGACCCTCGAAACTCGAATTACTGAAACTCTGATGTGTTTGCAAAGATTTGACTTTTCAACAGCTCTTCCTTCCGTCGGGACTTTGGACATCTCGATTTTGCGAATCCTGATGCAAATATTGCAGGACTTCACCCCACGAAACCTCGAAATGGTCAACGAAATTTGACTTTTGTGTCGATGATGCACCACCTATCGACCCTGCTGATTTTTTGGCCCACAAAATCCTTTCGTCCCTTTGGGAGTTCGTGTTTCATGATTTCGTGACTCCTGATGCAAAGATTTCGGGACTTCAATCTACGAAACCCCAAAATAGAAATCCACATGTAAATCCAATGCCCCTATTGGCTTGAATCTACGGTTCTACCTCTCCTGAGCTTAAGCCTTTGGGAATACTCCTCGTAATTCCCTTTCTCCTCCATGAGATCTAATGGCTAACGAGATTTCGTGAATTCTCCACAGAGAATTTCGACCATCCGTCTCTTCCCTTCACAAGGACTTCTGCAACTTTTTACCAAGTGGTTTTCCCACAGTACTCAACTGCCTGCGACGCAAACTTGCAACACCTTCTCACTGTTCTAATGAAAAAAATTCTTGTGCTTCCTTCGACGGCTATGGATACTCTATCCCTTCAGGGATTTCTCCAAATCTGAGTCTTGAAGAAGAGTCTTGCATACACTCCTTGCGGCAGACCTTCAAACACTTCCAAATGTTGAACTTCCTTGACTCTGCACACACCCAGAGTAGCAGTCTCTCAACAAATCATTCTGGTTACCAAACCTGAAACTTTACTTGGCCTGCACACACCTTACACAGCTCCTGTGCCTAGCTACACTTCTGAGGGAATGAGAACAAAAGATATCTTATCTCAGTTTTCAAAGACAAACCTCTGAACCCTTTGTCAATGCACTCCTTGCGGACAATTCAACTGCACTCCTTGCAGGAACTCTTGCTCAGATAGAGAAACAATTGAAACTCATTCCTTTACTCTCTCTCTCTCTCATATTTCAGACATTCAACAAGAAATCATTCATACATAGCATAAAAGAAATTGCATGACAGAAAGAGTAAAACCATGAACATACCATTTAGCATACCCATACAAGAAACAAACACAACGCCATGAATCTGAATTAAGACTTCTTCTATTAAGTCAAATCTCTGTACATGGATGTTTTTCAAACACAGTTTCTCTATTCCAGCTCTATATGCTCTTTTCTTGGTAATGTTCTTCTCTATCATACAATAATACAATGAGGGTGTCTATATCCATTTTCCCTCCACTCCTAAAACTGTCTAATATAGGAATTCAATTCTACCTACTTGCATTAACTATCATAATTTACTTTTACCTACAAAGGATGAGATTGGATCACTCAAGGTCCATTTAATGTTTTAAGACATTTTCAAAATTTGTGCTGGGCGCTTTTCCAACTGTCTTTTGCCTCCGCGCTGGCTCTCTTGAGATGATCCTGCATCATACTCCCTTGTTTGAAAATCTTCATGGGCTCCTATCCATGAGATAACACATGATTTTTCCATGCCTCTGGATCTCTGCTTCATTCTCCCAACTGGCATCTTCAACTGGGTGGCCCCTCCACTTGACCAAATATTCAAAGTATTGCTTTCACCTGGTCTTCTTGCCGACACTTTTGTCTAGTATGTGCTCCATCTACGGATTTTATGCAACTGGCATCTATTTTGTCAATTGGACCTCTGACTGTGCATTTCCCATTCCTACTTCCTTAGCTTTATATGGGTACAAATCTGAGATATTGAATATCGAAGAAATTTCGATCCCATCGGGTAATTCAATCTCATAAGCATTCACCCCAAATTTCTCCAAGACCTTTAATTGGTCCAATTTTCTTCATCTTCAGTTTATTATATGTTCCTCTTGGGAACCTTTCCTTTCTCAAATCTGCCAGAATCAAATCGCCAACTTCAAATCGAAGTTGTCTCCTATGTTGATCTTCTCTACACTTATATTCCTGGCTCAAACTCTGCAATCGTTCCTTCACCTGGCTGTGAAGTTCCTTCATCGCCACTGCGAAATATTCTGCACTAGCACTACTAATCGTAGTCTGTTATGAATCTCTCAGCTCATAAATTCATCTCAGCTGCATGCCATAGATAATATGAAATGAACTCTGCTCTGTGCTTATGTTAACTGAGTCGTTATAAGAAAATTATGCCTGTGGTAATATGTTGTCCCACTAGCTGTGGTGCTCTGTCACCAGGCTTCTCAGCAAGTCTCCCAGACTTCTGTTCACTACTTCTGTCTGTCCATCCGTATGAAGATGATAAGACAAACTAAATGATAAATTAGTTCCCAACTACTTCCATAAGTTCCTCCAAAAGTGTCCTACGAACTTAGTGTCTTGATCCAAAACTATGCTCCTTGGCAAGCCGTGAAGTCGAACGACTTCTTTGAAAAACAGATTCCCAATGTGAGTTGCGTCGCTGGTTTTCTGACATGGACTGGAGTGTGCCATCTTGGAAAATATATCCACCACCACAAATATTGAGTCAAACCCTCTTGTGTTCTTGGAAACCCCAATATGAAATCCATGCTGACTACATCCCACGGCTTCTTAGGTATGGGTAATGGTTGATAAAACCCTGCATTTTGTTTCTTTCCCTTCAAATGCTGGCAAATTCTTCATCTGTCCATGAATCTCTTGATGTATGTTCACATTCCTGGCCAAAAATATGACTCATTCAGCTTTGCGAACGTCTTGTCGTGACCAAAGTTCCTAGCCCATCCTCCACTGTGTTTCTCCTTCAACAAATTCTCCCTCATGGAGCATTTTGGAATACAAAACTGATTACCTTTAAACAATGATCCTTCCTGGATCATGTATTCTTCCCATTGGATTCTATCTCTGAGAATTGGATTCTCACCTGCTTCATATGCCTCCTTAAAATATGGATCATCTCTGTACATGTCCCTGAGATCATCAAAACCCAACGTTTTGACTCTGAACTCTTGCAATAGCAAACACTTCCTTCTCAAAGCATCAACAACTTTGTTAGCAATACTAGAAATATGTTTAATTACAAAAGTGAAATTTTGCATATATTCAACCCATTTAACATGTCTCTGATTCAACTTTTCCTATTGAGTCACAAACTGCAGTGCATGATTGTCATTGTATAAGACAAACTCCTTGGGAATCAAGTAATGTCTCCATTTCTTTAATGTCTGTACAATAGCAAAAAACTCCTTATCATATGTGGAGTACTTCACTTTTGCTTCATTCAATTTTTCGCTGAAGTATGCTATCGACCTGTCATCTTGACTCAAGACTGCCCCTATTACAAATCCACTTGCATCACATTTCACTTGAAATGTCTTTTGGAAATTCGACAACACTAGGATTGGTTGTTCCGTGATTTTCCTCTTCAACAAATTGAATCTTTTCTAAGCTTCTTTTGTCCAGTGAAAATATTTATGTCTCTTATTCACTATATCCATCATTGTTGCACTAATTCCACTGAAATTTCTAATGAATTTCTGGTAGAAGCAATCCAATCCATGAAAACTTCTCACCTCAAAGATATTCTTCGGTGATGGCCAATTCTTGATTACCTCCACCTTATCTGGATCCATCCTCAATTTATCTACAGAAATAACAAAACCCAAATAGATGAGCTCTGTCTTCATGAATGAGGATTTCTTCATGTTTATCAACAACTTCTCCTACTATAACCTCTGCATCACTATAGCCAAATGTTTCAGATGCTCTGCCACTTTTTTACTGAAAATCAATATGTCATCCAGGTATACAATGACAAATTTTCCGATGAACTCCCTTAGGACTTCATTCATCAACCTCATGAAGGTACTCGACGCATTTGTTAAGCCAAATGGCATAACAAGCCATTCATACAACACTTCATTGGTTTTGAATGTTGTCTTCCATTCATCACCTTCTCTCATGCGGATTTGATGATATCCACTTTTCAAATCAATCTTTGAAAAATATTTTTCTCCACTCAAGAAATCCATCAGATCATCCATCCTTGGAAATGGAAATCTGTACCTGATGGTTATTTTGTTAATCGCCCTCAAGTTAGTACACATCCTCCAGCCTCTGTCTTTCTTCGGACTGGGTACTGTTGGAACAACACATGGACTCAAGCTTTCCCTGACCAAACCTTTATCCAACAAATCCTGGACTTGTCTTTTGATCTCTTCATTCTCTTGCGGCATCAATCTGTACGTTTCTTTGTTTGGTAGACTAGCTCCTAGTATGAGATCAATATGATGACTCACGCTTCTGATCGGTAGCAATAAATGAGGTAGTTCATCCACTACTATGTTGGTGAAATCTTCCAGCAGTTCTTGAACCTCTTCTGGTAAATCATCCACTCTTGTGCTGGTCAAAAAAATCTTCAGTTTCCTGACCACAATGAATTGTGGTTCCTCTTTCTTATTAACCTCTATAAGAAGTTCCTTCCCACTCATGAGAAGTACAGTGTTGCTTTCTTCAGTTTTCACCTCCTTATCCTTGATTGGAAGCAACATGTGAGTCCTCCCATTCTTCTCTAGGGTGTATGTGTTCATTCTCCCATCATGAATCACATTCCTGTCATATTGCCATGGTCTACCCAACAATATATGAAAAACGTCCATAGGAATAACATCACAAAGTATCTTATCATTATATCCTCCTATCTTAAATTCAACTAAACATTGTTTAGTGACAGTTACCTAATGTCATTTTTGTAGCCATAAAACTCTGTATGGGCTTGGATAATTAATCGTCTCCAGCTCCAACTTTTCTACCATCTCCGTAGAAATGAGGTTATTTGTGCTACCACTGTCCAAAATGACCTTGCATACCCTGTCCTTGGTTTTACAAGCAGTTCGAAAAAGTATGTTTCTTTGGATTGAACTCTCCACCTCTTTCTCTGGTGTCAAAATAGATTTTTGCATCATCACCGATCTTTCGCCTTCAACATCTTCTGCCTCAACATTCTGCCTCTGTGCTTCGGCGATGTGAGTCTCATCTCCTTCTTTCTTTTTATCTGGACACTCATAAGACTTGTGCCCATTCTTTCCACATGTGAAGCATGTTATCACTCCACCTCTTCCTCTTCCTCTACCTCTGGTACGAGGAAAAATATTATTATCAGCATAATCTCCTCTCTGTTCAGTATGTTTCCCTCTCTGTTTAGCATATTTCCCTCACTATGAGCTTCCACCTCTCTCAGTTCGAGTCTGATATTTCTTCCAGTCCTCCTTGGGTTTCTTATTTTTATCCTGGACAATTGATTTGTCCTTGGGCTGACTTCGGCCTCAACCTCTTTGACCTTGCTTTCGGCTCAGCATCTCTTCCGCCTTTAGAGCCATCTAATAAGAATCTTCCACCGTTTGGATGGTTATCATGCTCATCTCGTCCTAAATGTCATATATCAGGCCATTCATGTACTTGGCAACTTTTTCATCATCACTTTCTCGATGACCTGCCCTGATGTTCAGCCTGTAGAATTATTCAGTGTATTCTTTCACTATCATCAGCTTCTGTCTCAAGTTTTTCATTCTTTGAAACAGAGTAATCTGGTAATCTCTAGGAATGAATTCTGCCTTCATCTTTGCGATCATTCTGTCCCATATTTTGATCTTCTGCTTTCCTTTGCAACGTCTGTCAGCTTGTAGTTCATCCCACCACAATGCTTCATGTCCTTTTAATCTTGTGACAGCATGTTTGACCTTCTTGTCCTCTTCGACATCTTCATAGTCAAAATATGTGTCCAGAGTTCTAATTTAGTCTAGAAGCTCCTCTACATCCAGATTTCCCTCATAAACTGGAATGTCCATTTTCGCTCTTGCACCCATTCTTGCAATAGCCCTAATCAAGCATTTGTTTGTTGCATCTTCAGATGCAACTTCTTCCCCTTCATGTTCAGCCTCAATTTCACTTTCGAAATCACTAAGATCCACAACACTGACTATGCGCCTCTCTGCTGTCTCCATGTCTTCAAGTCTGGTGCGTAGGTCACGCATCTCTCTCTCCATGGCTGGATCAGGCATCTGCCTACCCCTTCTTCTCAGCGTTTCCCTATCCTCTGGTAGATCATGTGTTTTCCTGTCCCTTCTTCTCGGTGGCATGGTGAATTCTCCTTTTCCCTACTACAGAAAGCAAAAAAACCTTTCTGTGCTCTGATACCAATTGATGCATGTAGCCTCCCAACCCGCAGGTCAAAAGTCCACATACACAGTACCTTCTCTCTTCCATTGGCCCAAAGAGCTCCCGGTAATGGATCTCCTATTCCCCTTTCAGAAAATATGCACCCACAGCAAAACCTCGTGGAATATCCCTTCACGCTTCAGGGAATCGGACTTTGTGACTCTGCGAATAATATGGTCAAGTGTATTGTCTCTCAGACCCCCGAAACTCGAATTACCGAAACTCCGATGTGCTCGCAAGCTTTGAATTTTCAACATCCCTTCCTTCCGTCGGGACTTTGGACTTCGCGATTTCACGAATCCTGATGCAAATATTTCAGGACTTCACCCCACGAAACCCCGAAATGATCAACGAAATTTGACTTTCGTGTCGATGATGCACCACCTTTCCACCCTGCTGATTCTGTGGCCCACAAAATCCTTTCGTCCCTTTGGGATTTCACATTTCATGATTTTTTGTATCCCGATGCAAAGATTTAAGGACTTCAATCTATGAAACCCCGAAATAGAAATCCACATGTAAATCCAATGCCCCTGTTGGCTTGAATCTACGGTTTTGCCTCTCCTGAGCTTAAGCCTTTGGGAATACTCGTCGTAACTCCCCTGATCCTCCGTGAGATTTTACGACTCATGGGACTTCGTGAATTCTCCACATAGAATTTTAACCGTCTATCTCTTCCCTTCACAAGGACTTTTGCAACTTTTTACCAAGTGGTTTTCCCACGGTATTCAACTGCTAGAAATGCAAACTTGCAATGCCCTCTCACTGTTCCAATGCACAAACTTCTTGTGCTTCCTTCGACGGTTGTGGAGACTCTATCCCTTCTGGGCTTTCTCCAACTCTGAGTCTTGAAGAAGACTCCTGCACGCACTCCTTGCGACATACCTTCAAACACTTCCAAATGTTGAACTTTCTTGACTTTGCACACACCTACAACATTAGTCTCTCAACAAATAATTTAGGTTACCAATGCTGAAACTCTACTCGGCCTACACACACCTTGCACAGCTCCTGTGCCTAGCTGCACTTCTGAGGGAATGAAAACAAAAGCTATCTTATCTAAGTTTTCAGAGACAAACCTATGAACCTTTTTACAACACACTCCTTGTGGACAATTCAACTGCACTCCTTGCAGGAACTCTTGCTCAAATAGAGAAACAATTGAAACTCATTCCTTTACTCTCTCTCTCTCTCAGATTTCACACATTCAACAAGAAATCATTCATACATAGAATAAAAGCAATTGCATGACAGAAAGAGTAAAACCATAAACATACCATTTAGCATACCCATACAAGAGACAAACACAACGCCATGAATCTAAATTAAGACTTCTTCTATTAACTCAAATCTCTGTACATGGGTGTTTTTCAAACACAGTTTCTCTGTTCCAGCTCTGTATGCTCTTTTCTTGGTAATTTTCTTCTCTATCATACAATAATACAATGAGGGTGTATGTATCCATTTTCCCTCTGCTCCTAAAACTGTCTAATCTAGGAATTCAATTCTACCTACTTGCATTAACTATCATAAATTCCTTCTACCTACTAAGGACGAGAGCGGTTTGCTCAAGGTCCATTTACATTTTACAAGTGTGCCTCCACTTAATGATTTCATTAATGTTTTAACACATTTTGAAAATTTGTGCTGGGCTCTTTTCCAGCTGACTTTTGCCTCCACGCTGGCTCACTTGAGATGCTCCTGCATCAATTTCGAATGATCATCATTCTCATCTCATATTGGATGTCATATCGCACACCATTCATGTACTTGGCAACCTTCTCATCATTGCTTTCCCGATGACCTGCTCTGATGTTTAGTTTGAAGAATTCTTCAGTGTATTCCTTCACTGACATCAGCTTCTGTCTCAAGTTCTGCATCCTCTGAAATAGAGTGATTTGATAATCCTTGGGTATGAATTTGGCTTTCATCTTCGTAACCATTCTATCCCAACTTTTGATTTTCTGCTTTCCTTTGCAACATCTGTCAGCCTGCAGTTCATCCCACCATAATGTTGCATGTCCTTTAAGTCTAGTAACAACATGTTTAACCTTTTTGTCTTCCTCGACATCCTCATAGTCAAAATATTTATCGAGAGTTCTAATCCAGTCTAGAAGCTCTTCAACATCTAAGTTCCCTTCATACATGGGAATCATCATTTTTTCTCTAGCACCTATGCTTGCGATAGCCCTGAATAGACGTTCGTCTACAACATCTTCGACTGCGACTTCTTCTCCATGTATAGCTTCATTTTCACTATCAGCCTCACTGATATCCCCAGTGTCAACTATGCACCTCTGTACTGTCTCCATGGCATCAAGCCTGGCACATAGCTCGTGCATTTCCCTTTCCACTGCTGGATTAGGCATTGGTCTGTCTCTTCTTTTCAGTGGCATGGCTGATAAATATTCCCTTGTCCCCTGCTACAGAAAGAAAAGGCTTGTTTTGTGCTCTGATACCACTCTGGTGTAGACCCCCAAACCTCGGGTCGAGGTCCGCGTCGGATCGCTCTAAATCTGCTCTTTGAGTCTACTTGGCTCTTTGGTTTCCCTTCGAGAAATACCTTTCACACACAATTTTGTAACCACAGGTCCTTATGGGTGTGCCCACATGATCAAACACGAAGCATCAACCCAAATCTCCCAACCCAAAATAGGATCGTTCCTTTCGCAAATTCGGGACTTCGGGTTTCGTGATCCCTGCTGTCGAGGGTTTCTATCCCTACAAACTCTGAAAAACAAATTTTCGAACTCTGATGCACTCAGCAAAGGTTGACTTCCCAACGAGATTCTCACTTCATTGGGATTTCAGACCTCACGAACTCGCAAATCCAGATGCAAGGCTCCCAATCCTTCAACCTCCAAATCTTGAAACGGTCAACAAGGGTTGACTCCACCTGGCGACAAGTATGCCACCTATCACTCTTCCCGAATTTCGGGAATTTCTCTCCCAAAGCACTACCTTCTCTATTTTCTCGACACCTGAAGTGTCAAAATCCTGAAACTCCAATCAAATTTCAGTCGCAACTCACGACTTTGGGATTTTCGATTCACTATGCTCAACTCCTTGTTGTTAGGATCCCCGAAATGATGAAATGATTTGATGGCTTGTGAAAAACTTAATCAATGGTCCACATTAATTATAGATCCTAGAGTGGAGATATTGCCTGCCTCTAACCACTCTATAACTTCCCTAGATCCTATGGTCCTCGTGATTTTGTGAATTCCCCACAGAGAATTCCGACCGCTTTTTGCTCCTTGATAACTCCAGTGAAATAAATCAAGGTTCTTCCACTAGAACTTGACTTCTATTGGATGTCTTCGACCCTTGACTCCCCTCGAAGTAGTTCGACCTTTTCCTCCTTTGAATACTTCAAGGACGCTACCCCTTCTGAGATTTCTTCATAATTTCAAGTCTTCGAAAAGGCTCCTGCACGCACTCCTTGTGGCAATCCTTCATATACTTTTAGCGTACTTGAACTCATGAATCTGTGCACCTTCTCTCTGCAATAACAGTCCTTCAATTCACCCCTTGGTTGATAAGTCCTAAGCTTTCAACCAACCTGCACACACCTTGCACGGCTTTTGTGCTTCACCTACACTTTTGTGGAAATGAGAACAACGGTATTTCTCCTAAGCTTTCAGAGATAAACTCTGAACCTTCATCAATGCACTCCTTGCAGACGATTTCACTACACTCCTTGCAGGAACTTTTCTCACTCAAGAAGAGAAACAATTGAAACTCATTCTCTCTCTCTCTCAGACTTCAAACATTCAACATGAAGTCATACATTCACACAATATTAAAGCAAATGCATAACAGAGGGAATAAACAACCATAAGCATACCATTCAACATGTATACACAGAAAACATCATAACACCATGAGTCTGATTCAAAGCTCCATATATTAATTCAAAGCTTTTGTACATGGGTTCTTCTCTACAGTTCTCTACTTCAGCTCTCTCTTCTTCTCTATGCTATATGCTCTAACAATGCTCTCTAATGGTACAATGATACAAAGGTGAGGGTGTCTATAGTTGGTTTTCCCTCCTATGCTCCTAAACTATCCAATCTTCATTCAAACCTACCTACTTTCATTTAATACGCATAAATGCCTTAATGTTTTATAGATGAGAGCAAACACTCAAGATCTGTTTACAATATGCAAGTACACTTCCCTTTAACTATTACATTAATGTTTCAAAAATATTTCAAAACGTATGCTGGTGGTCTTCCATCTGTCTTCTGCCCTCATGCTCGCTTGACTACTTACGATGCTCCTGCATCAATAGGGTTCTTATTTTTAAGGGGGACAACTTGACCAACTTGTAGGCAATGGAAACAATTAATCACCATTCCTCACATTAATCTTCAATGCCTCCCTTATTGATAACTTTTCTCCATGTTAATATGATTGAGAATAATTGTCTCTTGCATCATAATAAACACATTTTCCATATCGCTCATTCCATTATACCTATTTACCTAATCACCTATCATAGGAAATTCAATTTTAGCTAATATCCCAACAACATAAATTCTAAGATCATTATCCCAAGATTTTTTAATCTAGAAGTTGGTTTTGGGGTGAATGTATCCACATTGATGTAATACAATCCATCGTCACTCTCATACTAACACCGTTGACAATTTTGGTGTCATGCCTTATGATCCTCTCTTTGGGTTATAGTTTTTATTAATGCTATTTTCATGATTAAATATTAAAATATGAACATAGTTCATGGTAAGATTTTCTTATATAATTAATTGGCTCTATTTTGGAACTTTTAAACCAATTTCCAAGACCAAAGTTATGAAAAATTTTAATTTTTTTGGCTATGGTGTGTAGAACATTCTAAATTTGTTGGAAATTTGCATTTTTAATATGTTAAACATACTTTTTTCAAATTATTCCATATTGTTATATTTAATATTTTTGAATTTATAAGAAAAAAACAATTTTTTCATATATGTTTAGTCAACTATTTATTTTCTATATTTGAGGTCCACAATACCTACTATGTTATGTGAAAATTGAAACCTTTATCATTTTCACAAGGAATTTTCATAATTAGCATAGATCTTAATACCAAAAACTTGTCAATAGAAGCCTATATGCACAATGTGGCATAAAAACAAGAATAATGGATTTTTAGCATTTGAATGTTGAGAATATGGGCTTGAAATATATCTAGTGTGCAAAATTCCATCTGTAATACTAATAGCCTATGCAAAATTCCATCTGTAATACTAATAGCCTAGGTCCTAGATTACACCCATGCTCCTTTTTAGAAAAAATTATGATCCTTGGATGAAATTCCCTTCCCGCCTTCAATTAACCATTGGTGCTAGCATCAAATCTTTGTTAAAACTATTATGTTGTATGGTGTTAAGTACAAGTGTTAACATTCCTTCATAGTTGATAACATCATTGATATTTTGGTCCAAAATGGATCTAAATAGTTACCACATGTTTATTGACGTCTGGGAATGGGGAAGGAACAATATGGAATCTAGAGGGGTTGGTTCATGTCCAATCCTAAACATTGTATTGACACACCAAAACTAAGAAACCTTGAGATAAAAGAAGTGAATTTTGGGGTTTTTCACCTCAAAGATATATGTCATGGATGTCCTTACTACATTTTATGCATCAACAAATTTCCAATGGTGGTTCTTTTTCATCAAATATAGTTCAGATGTCAAATTCATGTCCTTGATAAAGTAACATCCCAATTATTCCCCACAAATCCAAGTGATGTCTATGTTAGCTCACCACGATTCCTTCATGTGGAGTTAGTAACATGTGAGAATCCACTAGAGACTTCCAGAAGCATTGCAAGGATTCTACAAGAGTTTGGAAACCCTAAACCTAACCCTAATTTTAACTATAAAAAACCTAACAGGAGGGAAAAAGTTTCACTTTCTTTAGCCACCATTATTGTTCCATAGAACATTGTAGCAGATCATAGCATTGCATAATTTTTTAACAAGCTTGGTCCACTTTTTAATGTATTGTAATATCCATAATATAAAAGACAAAAGATAATCATTCATTTCTTGCTAAGTTTTCCCACATTAGGTTTCCTAGATTAAATATTGTGTTCCATTGTGTGTCTTTTCTATTGTAGTTTTGTTTTTTATGTCATGGTGGTTAAATAATCCAAATGGTGCTTTAATTTCTATTAGAAAACTACAAGTACAAAAACAATTGTGTATTAAAGCATAGGCTCACTATAGTAGTTGTAGTTGTATATATGCTTTGATCAACCAATAGAATATCGAAAGAGGTTTACATATTACCTTTACTATAAGTGACATCAGTTTAGATGTTCATATATACATCTTCCTCTAACATTGGGTATATTTTTGTGATTACTTTACTACACCTCATTTTCTTTGGAACCATTTATAAAAATTAGTGTAATTATAATTACCATCTCAATAGGAGAATATATTTAATACGCATGAGAAAAATGGGCATATGACAACATGAATCAATATATAAAAGTAATTTCACTTTCTCACATGCACTTCAAGAAAATTATATATAATTAAAAACTTATCATGTACTTATTTACATAGTTTATAAGTTGTCACATATAATAAAGTCTCTCTCTCTCTCTCTCTCTCTCTCTCTCTCACACACACACACACACACACACACAGATACACACACACACAAACACAAACACACATGGACGCACGCGCGTGCAGACACACACAAAGATGTTGGATGACTTCTCAATGGAATATTAAGGAAAACATCTTTAAAAAAAATATGCCTTTTCTCTAAGGATACTAAAAAAAAGTACATAGATGTCAATATCTAAGCTTGATGGCAAGTATAATAATTTGAAATTACACCAATAATTGGTATAGGAAATAAAAAAATATTTCAAGTATGTAAATATACAAGTATAGTTGAGTGTTACATAAAATGATGAGATGCATACTATGAGGAAAAAATAGTACACCATGGTGAAGATAAAATTCCCATGTGAAAGGTTGTCGAGATAAAAATGAATCAAACACCATGCCAAATTGAAGGATGACTGGAAAATCTAACAAATAATATGCAAAATAAATGATATATAAATTCATAGAACTAGAAATGATTGAAAGTTCCTCTTCCAAATTCATACCTCATAACAAACATGGAAAAAAATACACAAATATATTTATAAAAACCTAGACTAAAATATGTCCAAAAAAATGTTGAATATATACTTTTTCTCAACATAAGCTCCGATAAGTATAGCCATGGCTAGGCCATCTTGAAAAATTGTATAGGATGTAATCAATTTCAAGCTCCATTCTAACCTCACCTTGTA
Source organism: Picea mariana (assembly GCA_032191745.1). Lineage (NCBI taxonomy): Eukaryota > Viridiplantae > Streptophyta > Pinopsida > Pinales > Pinaceae > Picea > Picea mariana. Next base: position 66,467 of record JASDQU010683404.1, read on the forward strand.
TGTTTCTTATTATATTATAAACTTGAAACTGACATAGTGGTTTGGAACTAAGTAGTTGCAAATTTCTTGTGAGAAACAATAATTCTTGTAAGTTCCAATATGCAAAAACCTTGAATATAATATTATAATACTAATTTGTTTATCCTTTATTTTTAAATTGTTATATATCCCTTGTTGGTTTGATAAACATAGATTCAATCTTCAATATATCCTATATCATATCTATCTTATGTAATCGAAAGTTGAAATAAAACATGTTTTATACTCTCTTCTCAGTGTCAACAATTGATTTTAAATCTAATATCTTTTGTTTCAATAGGATTGAAACTATAGTATTTATATGAATTCTTCAAACAACACCTACAATAATATTTTAGGGATGTTAAATTTGAGCATTTCAGTCTCATAATTACTATAAACTATATTTTATGTGTCTTTGTTTACTTAAACTAGAATAATACATATCCAAAAAATAACATAAAATATTCAAATTTACACATGATTAACTAAATTCTAAAACAATATAATATATACAAAGAGCACGGTACATCAATTTCTATGGTCTTAAAACAACCACAAAAGATATAATACATGTTTCCAGCTACTTGATTACTCAAGTCATTACAATACAAAATACAATTGGACTCTCCATCTAAAGCCTTTTCCTTGTATTTCCATTTTTAGCTCATCCGAAGCCCTTTTTTTTTATCATCATTCAATTTTTTCTTTTCCCACTTCAAACCTAATGCATATGATATTTATATGAATTTTACTCTTTTGTTCCTTAATCCCACACATCTTATCAAATCTTCATTTGCCACTTCTCATTTATGTTAACTACTAGGTTTGGTATTTTCAATCTTGGCACTTCAATTCTTAGTTCCCAATCCTCCAACATAGAGTTCTTAATTTCAAATGGCACAACTTTCACCAACTTGTAGGAAGTAGAATCAAAGCACCCTCCAACCAATATTTAATGACTCCCTTATTGATAAATTTTCTCCATGTTAATATCATCGAGTATAATTGCCTCTGCTTCTCTAAACCATAATAAACAAATTGTACATATCATACCTTTCATTATTCCTCTTTATCAATAACCAATTAGAATCAATTCAATAACATAGAGTTCTTAATTTCAAATGGCACAACTTTCACCAACTTGTAGGAAGTAGAATCAAAGCACCCTCCAACCAATATTTAATGACTCCCTTATTGATAAATTTTCTCCATGTTAATATCATCGAGTATAATTGCCTCTGCTTCTCTAAACCATAATAAACAAATTGTACATATCATACCTTTCATTATTCCTCTTTATCAATAACCAATTAGAATCAATTCAATAACATAGAGTTCTTAATTTCAAATGGCACAACTTTCACCAACTTGTAGGAAGTAGAATCAAAGCACCCTCCAACCAATATTTAATGACTCCCTTATTGATAAATTTTCTCCATGTTAATATCATCGAGTATAATTGCCTCTGCTTCTCTAAACCATAATAAACAAATTGTACATATCATACCTTTCATTATTCCTCTTTATCAATAACCAATTAGAATCAATTCAATTTCACTAGAATCCCTATAAGATAAGGCATAAGCACATTTCTCCAGATTTATCAATATTGAAGTTGAATTTGGTGTCCATGTTCCCATGCCGATGTAAAAGAATCCTCTCTATCTTTGATCTCAATATTAATTGACAATTTTGGTGTCATGCCTTGAGAAATCTTATCTATCTTATAATGGTTATATATGCAATATCCATAATTACAAATTGTAATAGATTTTTCTTATGATGGAATTTGCTTCCACATTAATATTTCATTCCTTCTATATTTTTAAAGAGTTACCTAAACCCTTTCCAATACATAAGAAGAAATATATATACAATATTTTTTAAATAATACAAAATTAATTTAATAATAACAAAATGCACATATTTATAATGATATATTTATATTTCATTTATAATTATGATTTAGTTTTTATGAGTATATGTTATTTTTCAATTCTATTACTTGTACTTCTATTTATTGTCTCTATTCTTTCAACATAAGAGTTTAAGTGGTGATTTTAAGAATTATTTATATTTAGTATTCTTGTGCTTTCTATGTCAAGATAAATCAGACGAATCTTAGACTTGAGCGTTGATTATGTGTCTTGAAAGTCCTAACCTTGCATGATAGGTTTGGTGGGTAGTTGTATTTCATTTTATGTGCAGTGACAGACTCCTTCATGATTTAAGTGGTATCTAAATCTAGTTTGCAAATGAATTGAGAGAAGCATAATGTGTTTACTCATATATGTTATTATCATGAATTTCACTGCAATTGACTAAAGTATGTTAATGTCATGTTTCACTTATTCTAATGATTTCTTGTCATGTTCCTCCTATTCTGATGATTCTTATTAATGTTTAAAAATAAAAAATAAAAAATCAAACTATTTCTCATGTATTTATATGAAGTAACAGAGGGGATGTTGCATATGGTATCGAAGCAGGTTCAACCCTATGACATTGGACCATTATGCCATCTGCTATGTTAAACGAAATGAATGAATTAAATCGCTAATAAGAATCTGAAATGATCTTGTAGGTAATCATGGTTAAAGGGAGAGGGGAAGGTAGATGGCATTTTGTTGGAGGAAGAGGTGTGACATATCCTATAGCATCCATACCCGAAAGATCTAACCCCCAAGAAGAGGGGAATAATGTTGAGCACGAGCAGATTGTCATGGGAGATGTAGTAAGTATGATGAGATCCTTCCAGAGGATGTCAGAGGTGTTGATGAACCCCCTGGATAGAGATGAGGCCAAAGTGTTTGTACCAATGAGGGTTTACAACACGCCTCAACTAGTAGTGGTAGCTTACACTGAGAACTCGAGAAGGTGAAATTTCCTGATTTCTCGGGTGCCCCAGATTGCTTAGCCGCTGAGGCATGGTTGAATAACATGGCAATGTGCTTCACACTCCATGATTACACATCCAACATCAAATTCTGCATGTGGTTTTTCAGCTCAAGGGGAGTGCTCTTTTATGGTGGGAGACACTCCTACTTCAACTAAACATGGTCGTCAAAGACGTGTCATGGGAACTGAACGGTTCCAAGAAAGGTATTTGTATGAAAAATTCATTGAGTGTCAGCTTAATGAGTTCAATGCCTTATAATAGTTCGTTCGTACGGTGCCAGAGTATGAGGCCAGATTCATGGAGCTACTTTGGTATCCTCCACATATGAACATAGAGAAGTTGAAGGTCAACAAGTTCTTGTTTGGCCTTAACTCCAACATTCATGCAAAGGTGAGGATATTAATGCCTTAGAATTTACATGATGCAGTTCAAAAGGCCCTCATAGATGAGGAAGATTTTAACGGTGTGGGTCAGGGCAGGACTCCCTCTAGGAAAACTAGACAAACATCATTAGGATCACAACAACATCTGACACCACGTAGACATACTATAGGGCCTCGAGTTACACCTAAAAGGCCTATGTTTATGACACCATAACAATAGACTCCTCAGTAGAGGAGTCCTTACAAAGGATCACAAAAACAACAATGTCGACTGCAAAAATAGTTTGGGCATGTTCATTAGAACAAACGAGGATCAAAAGCTGTTAGACCAACTACTTCTATTTCGGAGACCTGGAGCACTGGACCGAAGATTGGATGTTGGAAATGTGGTGAGCCACATTACCAGTGAGACTGTATGATTGAGAAGGCCAGAGCAACTAGATCAACAGGACCCACTACTGACAGAGATTTGGGTAAGGCCCACAGGATTCATGCAGTGGTGAACAACCGCCAAGCTGAGCATCAGTCCACTGTGGTAGAGGCATCAGGTATGATCGCAAACCAAAAGTACAATGTATTGATAGATCCAAGTGCTACAGAGAGCTTCATATCTAGTGCAACACTAAGAAAATTAAGGTAAAGACAGTCGAGCAGGATGAGTTCAAGTACATGGAAATGGAATTAGGTGCCAAATAGAAGGTTGAAGGAAAGGTTATGGGGTGTAGCCTTAAAATGGGAGACTTTGTAACAAAGGTAGATATTTGTGTCACGATACTAGGATTGTATGACATAGTAATTGGTATGGATTGGTTGGAATCACATGATGTGATACTTGACTGTAATATGAAACAATTAAGTTTGACAGATGATTTGGGACAAAGTAGAATGATTGTAGGAAGAAACCAGGGAGTCTCCTAATTTTCATTTCTTCCCTACAATTGTAGAAGAGTATGCGCAAGGGATGCAAACTATATGAAATATTGGCATTGAATGAAAATGGTGAGGCATAAGGAATAGAAAACCCTCCTATACTGCAAGAGTTTGAACACATTTTTCCAGAAGAGTTACCCAGTTTACCACCCAAAAGAGAGTTGGAGTTTACAATAGACTTGAAACCGGGAACTGAACCTATTGCAAGAGCTCCTTATTAGATGTCAGTGCTTGAATTGCAAGAGTTGAAAATGCAATTGAAGGAATTGTTAGACTTGAGACTTATTTTTCCAAGTGTGACACCTTGGGGTGCACCAGTTATTTTTTTAAATAAGAAGGATGGATCATGCAGACTTTGTATTCGCTATCATCAATTGAACAAAGTGATGATCAAGAAGCAGTATATGTTGCCAAGAATAGATGATTTGTTTGATCAGATGAAAGGGGCGACGATATTTTAAAATATTGACTTGAGATCAAGATATCACCAATTGCAGATTAAGGAAGAACATATCCCTAAGACCACTTTTAAGATGAGATTTGGACACTACGATTTTACAATTTTACCATTCGGATTAACAAACGCCCGAGGGTATTCATGAGTTTGATGAATGGGGTGTTTTGTGAATACTTGGATAAGTTTGTTCAAGTTTGTATTGATGACATATCAATTTATTCTCAGATGAAGGAAGAGCATGATGAACACTTGAGGTTGGTCCTGTAGTGCCTAAGAGAAAACAAATTGTATGAGAAGATATCGAAATCCTCTCTTTATTGATCTAAGATTCACTACTTGGGGCATAGCATATCTGACGAAGGTATCAATGTGGATCCAACGAAGGTGGAGGCTATTATGGGATGGACAACACAGAAAACGTACATTAGGTACATAGTTTTATGGTTTTAGCATGATATTATTGACGATTTTTCGAAGGATTTTCGAAGATAGAAAAACCGATAACAGAATTGAAGAAGAAGAAAAAGAAGTTCTTATGGACTGAGAAATGCACGGAAGCATTTAAAAGGCTCAAAGAGTTGTTGATGACAACATCGATACTAAAATTCCCCAAAATGAACAAGGATTTCTTGGTATGCACAAACTCATCCAAGGAAGGGTTAGGCGAAGTTTTGATGCAAGAGGATCGAGTGATTGCTTACATTTCACGGAAATTGAGAAGGCATGAAGAGAACTACACAACACATGACCTAGAGTTACTAGATATGTTTTATGCCTTGAGAATGTGGAGAAATTTTTGATCGGACAAAAATTTGAATTAAAAATAGATCATTGTGGATTGCAACATATTTTTACACAAAGTGACCTGAACATGCGACAAAGGTGTTGGTCAGAATTGCTTAGCGAATACGGATTTGAAATTTCTTACATCAAAGGAATTGTGAATCGAGTGGTAGATGCGTCGAGTAGGAGACCACACATATTTTCAGTGTTACTTCTTAAGACGAATCTTCGAAAAAATGTTCTAACTCTACAAATCAATGATGAATGGTATAAGGAAGTTAAGAAAAATATTGGACAAGATACCATGATGGTACTGAGGTATGAAAGTTATTCACTAGATGACGATGGATTATTGAGATTTAAAAAAAGAATTTACATACCTCCTAAACACGAACTAAGAAGTTTGATCTTAAGTGAAGTCCATCGAGTAATATACATGGCTCATCAAGGAGTCATGAAGATGAAGGTAGATCTTACCTTCAAGCATTTTTTTCATCAAGGAGTCATGCTATTCCTGGATCAAAATGGTAATTCATTTTGATGGACTTTATTGTTGGATTTCCACTAATGACAAGAATACATGATTTGATTTTTGTGGTAGTTGACACTTTGACGAAGAGTGCACATTTTATTCCAGTGTGTATGGCGTATTAGGCACCGAAAATAGCTAGATTATTTATCAACGAGATTGTGAGATTACATAAAGTGCCAAAAATAATCATATCTAATAGAGGATCAGTGTTTACATGATGATTTTGGACCAGTTTCCAAGAGGCCTTGGGAACATAATTAAACTTTAGCATAATTTATCACCCAGAAAAAGATGGAAAAAAAGAAAGGACAAACCATATTTTGGAGGATATGTTGCATGTGTATGCAATGAACCAACAAAAACATTGGAAATAGTTCTTGCCACTAGTATAATTTGCATACAAAAACAACTATCAGAGTACAATTAAGATGGCACTGTTTGATTTTATTTATGGGCAACTATGTCAAACACCATTGATTTGGGATCAACTTGAGGACAGGGTATTGGTAGGACCAGATGTGATTCAAGAAATGGAAGAATAGATGAAATCGATCAGATAGAGAATTAAAGAAGCACAAGATCGAAATAAGAGTTATGTTGATGTGCATCACATTGAACACAACTATGAAGTTGGAGATAGAGTCTTCTTGTAGGTAAAATAGTAGAAGAGTTCGATCAAGTTTGGAAAAGGTGCTAAACTCTCTCCTAGGTTTGTGGGACCTTTTGAAGTAGTGGAAAAGAAGGGACATAAAGTTGGAGATGACAAAAGAAATGGTGGAAATGGTGGAAAATATAAAGTTGGAGATGACAACACATATGATTCTATATAGGGTGTATTGGTTGTAGAAAGGACATCAAGTCATGGCGAGTAAACAATGTAGATTTCATTTTAATATTAGTAGTTATAAGGATGGAGTTTTATGTGATTTCATACCTATGGATGTTTGTCATTTTCTGTTGGGGAGGCCATGGAAATATGACAGAAATTTCATTCATGATGGGAGAAAGAATAGTTATACCCTTGAGAATAATGGGTGTAGACATATGTTTTTTTCACTTGAAGATACGAGAGTTAAAGAGGAGGCTATTTCGAGTATAATTCTCATGAGTAGAAAGGATCTCTTGAAGGAGGAAGAAGATCATCAGTGTTGTAGTCTGATAATAGGAGGGAGCAACATATCTATTGGAATGATATTTGTGGGGGCTCATACTTGTGAGGAAATAATACATAAGGCATCCAGGGAAGAGGCCAAAGGGTCACAGGTTTTTAAAACTAATACTTTGTGTGTGATGGAAGGTACATCAGAAAGAAAACCATTGGAGACTTTCAAAGAGAAGGAGAGTTGATAGAAGCCAGGTTTTTTTCAAGAGGAAAAGAAAGAAGAGGAGGCCCACACAGTTGTGAGCCAAAGGAATGATCAAGAGGAACATTTATATTTCGCACTCACTCAGTGGGAGAAGGATTTAATTATGCTGGAAGATTGGTTAAACCATCCAAAGATAGAGGAATACTACCAGAGGGATGAAACCATGAAGACTAGTGCAGGAAACCTTCAAGAAAGTAAAATTCTTGAGGATATGAAAAATAATAAGGAGTAACAACCAATGGATAACAAAAATAACAACCTACAACAAAGAAATTGTAAAGAGAGAAGGAGAGAGTTGCAGAAAAAGAGCCAGCCAAGAGATGGGATAGACAAGGAAATTAAGGAGTTGAGAGAGTTGATACAAAGGTCAACTAAGGAGACAAGAGAAGACCGCAGTGTAAGCCTAATGAAGCTCTGCAACATAAGATTTGGAGGCCAGAAGGGGAACCTGCAACAACAGGACAACAAAAGAAATGTAGAGGAGAAAGTGGATAGTTCCAGAATGAAGTTTGGGACCTTGGAGGATCTCAACAAAAGCATCAGGGGAGCCATGAGTAGAAGCTCATGAATTTTTTTAGTAGGGGAGTATAATGCAGGAGCATCATCGTCATCATTTAATGAGGCATAGTGGAAGCTGACTCAGCATCTAGCACAATGCGCATTAACTTGTTTGGATCCCAAGGAGGGTGTGTCATTTTAAATTTTGAGACCTTTGTTGTTAATGATCCCATGATAAATAAAAACTAGAGCCATTGTATATGCTCTGGAATGGTGTAATTGTCTTTAATGTTTGTAGGATTGTACAGATTTTGAGAATTGACTCATATTTGAATTGCAAATGTTCATTTACTGTAATATGCTTAGTGGTAGGATGATTTCAATTGTGATGTAAAAGCACTAGAATAGTTTGGAGGGAAGGCTCGAGAAGCCCCTTCATGTATAAATCAATGTAATGTATATTTTTAGAGGTTGTTGAAGAAATATAGAAGAAGAGGATTTGCTCTCAAAATTCTAATCCTGTGAACTTTTTCATTTCTTTGAAATTGAATAGATGTGTTGTTATGTCTGTGTATGAGTGTGAATTTTAATGTTTTATTGAATGAGTTATTAATACTGTTATAAGATTCAATTGCTTCTCTTATGAGACTCTTCGTGTAAGGATTTCATAGTGCCAATGCAAGGTGTGTAGAGGATGAACCATTTATAGGTTCAGAAGCTCAAGAGAGGTAGTGAAAGTTTGCATAGAGCAAGCACAAGGAGTTTTCCTACACTTAGAGTAGTGTAAGAACTCAAGGGAAGGTTAGTGCAAGGAGTGCAAAAAGCCAACTCTTTGTTAAAGTGTTGATAAATCTTAGGAGAGTTAGTGCACAGAGTGCATCAACCCATTTAGTTTTAAGGGTCTAAGCTCAAGAAGGAAGTGAAAGTGTGCGCCAGATTTCACTTCGTTGTCAGTGAATGGAAGCTCGGGAGAGATAGCGAGTATAAGGTTCCAGGGAAGAACTCAAGAAGGGGAGAAATACATTTTTTTTAAGGTCAAGTGGATGAGATCTGTTCAGGAGGATTCAACATTGCTCATAGCCATTCGATCAGTTGAAGGAGTGTAGTCGTTAAGTCTTGATTTCTTCATACTTTGCTACTCTGGAAGTTTTGAGTTGTTTGTTGCAAGTAAGGAACCGAGCTCCAAAGATAAGAATCCTAGAGTAAATATCCACTGTAGATCAATGGGTGAGTGCGAACCATTTGATCCCCAAATGGTTCGGTGATTCAACACTCTAGGATATTTTGGTCATTGTTGTTTGGAGGTAAGGAACCCTCGAAGCATGGATTTCTTAAATAGATCTCTCATGTAGATCACCGAGTGAATCATAGGCCATTAATCTTCGAGCCCTTTAGGATTCGACACTTTGGCTATGTGACTGAAATTGGTCATTGTTGCGTAGAGTGAAGAATCGCACAAAGTTTAGAGTCCCAAAGTCTTTCTTAGTCATAGATTGTGAAAGGGAGTTGGAACCCGTCTGTTTTCCAATTGAACCTTATCGTCAATGTTTGGGGAAGTGGGAGGATAGGGTAATACCTACACCCGCTATTCAAGTATCTTTATGACCGAATTCATTTGGTAGTCACTCTAGTGATTTGAGTGCATTTGTTGGGTTGGGTAATTTTCTCCTGAAGTATCGGAGTGCCAGATTAAATTCTTCCAATTAAGCATGAGAATTTGAGCCTGAGGTCATGTGCATGACTCCGATGGAGAAAGAGGACTCTCGCGAATAAAATAATTCCACGCAGTGTGTGTGGTGAAAGTCATGTGGTAAGAGTTTAGGGGTTCTGCGAGGACCTATGGTCCACTTTAGTTGTTGTGAAGTTTTATCCTAGACCAGGAGGTCATTGATGCAACCCCCCTTCTCTCCTCGGGGTTGTGCAACCTATCGGTCAAGGATTTTAAATTCTATGAGCGAAATCATCTTTTTGGGCCTCTGCTAGACCCTGAAATCAATTCACACAAACCACCTTTGGTTATCCAAGAAGTCTTGTTTCACTCACACACCCTTTCTCTGGCACTTTTTTCAAATTTAAATGGCGAGCGCTAACTCCTCTACTAGGACCCTCTCTCTTACAACCACAAGATATGACCTCCGGCTAGCCCCTTTTGCGACTTCGGGATTCGATAGTTTCAAATGCATATGACTCTCAAATCCCTGAACTCCAAGCCGGTGAAATTCCTTCAGAAAATATCTACATCCCACGCTCCTCTGATAGCCAATGGTTGTGATCCACTTCAAAACTTTGGCTTTAGGAGTTCCAAACGTTTCAACACAATTTTCCCACGAAGTGACCTCTACCTGGATATAACACACCCACCACAGGGATAGAAAATTTTTCATCTTTTTCCTTCTTTTCACCGAGGAATAGAATTCCTTGATTACCTATGGGGCCTAATACAGACCCTGCCATTACTTATCCGTACTCATATGATAGGCGGTTATGACCACATGCCTTATTGGGGAGGTTCTTGTCGGCTTTCACGATTTGGGAAATCACGATACATGTATTTCCTTTTCTCTCTTGTCTCTCGAAGTGTCGAAATCCGAAGAGAACTAATATTTTGTCATAACTAGGAATGCCTCAGATTAAAACATGTCACTCCACCTTTCACTGTTTACTCCATCAAGATTTCGGGATGTGCGATGATAGGAGGTCTCGCACCCAGGTTTCCCGGGAGCCGAAAAACCAAACTTTAACATGCTTCACTATTTTGGAGTTTCCTCCATTGGGATTTTGGGATGTGTGATGACAAGAGGTCTTGCACTTGGGTTTCCCGAGAGCCGAAACTACGAAACACCAAACTCTAACATGCTTCATTATTTTGGGAATCCATCCATTGGGATTTTGTGAGTCAAGGGTGTTGAGACTGGCGAACACGTGGGGTCTGCACTTAGGTACCCCAGCTGCCAAAATACTGAAATATCATAACTTTTTCCACACTCTATCTTTCAAGATAATGCAAGTCGAGATTTCAGGACTTGCGAGTACAAGGGATCTCGCCCTTGGATATTCCAGATGTCGAAACACTGAAATATCGGGACTCAAATCCATGTTAGACCATTTTAGGGTTTCGCTAATCGGGATTTCAGGACTGGTGAGTACAACGGAATTTACCCTTAGGTGTCCTGGGTACTGAAACGTCGAAACATCACAACTCGTCCATGCTAGTTCATTTCGGGATTTCGCAAGTTTGGGTTTTGGGACTTGCGAGTATGAGGGAATACACCCTTGAGTATTCTAATTTATGAAATGCCAAAATATCGTAACCTGTCCATGTATTGTCCTTTCGATATTTCACCCATCGGGATTTTGGGACTGGCATGTACAAGGGACTTGCCTCTAGGCATCCTGGGTGTTGAAATACTGAATCATTTTATCTTGTCCATGCCCCATTATTTCGGGGTTTTGTATGTCGGGATTTCGTGACTCGTGAGGACAATTGTTCTTACCCTCTAGTCCCTCGAATGCCAAGATGCCGAAAAACTTACTGGCCACCATGTGTACTCTACAGCTAGATGGTCCATGCACTCCCATGGGTCTTGGGATTGACGGTCCCAATTTCTTCATTATTTGCGAAGGTTAAAAAGGGGTTGAGGCATTATCGCCTGCGTTCCTCCATTCAATTTTATGGTCGCAACCGACCTCAGATCCTCCGAAAGGATCTCGTTCGTGCATTTAGTAAGAGGGAGGGTATCTTGGGTACTGAACCATCGAAAGGTCCTAACTCAGGCACACACTGTCATTTTAGGATTTCGCAAGTCGGGGTTTTGGGACTTGCGAGTGCAAGGGAACTCACCCTTGGGTATTTCAGGTACTAAAATGCTGAAATGTTGAGGTCTACGAGGACCATTCTCCCTCATCTGATATTTTAAGACTTAAAATATAACATCCTCCTTTATGTCCTTAGGCAATTTACACCAAGTATTGAAGACCGGACTAGAAGGTCTTCTAGAAGGTAAGGGAGTGGTCTCGAAAGGGCACCTTTATGGGGAAATCTATCCAAGGCATCAGGTAATACAAACACGGGAACCAATCTCCTGAGAGCAAAATTGAAAATATGTATTAGTTCAATATATATATATAAGCCATACATGGTCTTTCCAATAAAAACATACAACCATCATTTCTGATCAAAACACCATGCAGACAGTCTTATACCGAAACCATTCATAATTGCATAGGCTATGAGCATACATGTCAGCATATAAATTTCAAGATACAAGTTATAAAAAACTTATCAGAAAAACACTGGGTTTGATGCAATTGCTGAGAGGGGTGCTCGTTTCCACCCAACCGTAGGCTCAACGACTCCAAATGGATTTACCACTAGCCACCCCCAAGCTATACCATGATGCTTGAGACTCTCTGTCTCAGTTCTTCAGCGATCAAGAATGAAGGTTACTCTCCTTCTTCTCCGCTATCGCTCACTCTGTATTTTGTTCCAGAGTTCTTCCGATCTCCTCCTGTGATCTCCCTTGCATCCCCCTTTCCACACCTTTTACCTGCCTTTTCTTTTCCGAAGAGGGTGCGTGTGGCATGAATTCCCCTATGGTGGTTAGTTGTGAGGCCTCCACGGATGGGCGGTTCACCCCTGTCCCTCATTAACTCATGACGAGCCTCTTCACCTACCATCCTGGCAAGTAATTCATTTCTGGGCCAGCGAGCCGCTCTTGGTTCTCCGGGCCAATGAAGACCAAATACGGTTTGGTTCGGTGGAAGTTAACACCACCATTCCAGGTGCCTTCCACCACCTTTCTTCAGTCATCATGGTCTCTTTTTCATCACATCCCTATCCCAACAGTCTTGTAGCATATATAAACAGGGTGTTACAATTCCCTCCCCCTTAAAGCAACATCATCCTCGATGTTCTATCTATCATCATGACATGTATGTACAGAGGTAAAAAAAATTGGATATGCCTGTTTCATGGCATCCTCCATTTCCCATGTAGCCTCATTTGGCCCAAAACGTCTCCACTGCACCTTGACCTATGCAATGGTTCAATTCCAGAGTAGGGTTTCCTTTCTATCCAGTATGCATTGAGGTTCTGGTAGGAATTCTCCCTCCGGTTCCACCTGGATCACAGACCAGTCAATTATATGATTAAAATCATATACATATTTCTTCAATAATGAAACATGGAAAACATTATGTTCTTTTACGGTGGGAGGAAGTGATAGCCTATAGGCTATAGGTCCCACTCTATCTAGGACCTCAAAGGGTCCACAATACTGAGGTGCCAACTTGGCACAAGCTCCCATTTTCAGAGAACTCTTCCTTGGCCTAACTCTAAGATATACATGGTCTCCCATCTTGAACTCTCTTGGGGTTCTCTTTTGGTCAACATAACTTTTTTTCCGGTTCTAAGAGACCTTCAGGTTTTGTTTTATCCGAATCACTTGGTGTTCCATTTCTTTCAACATGTCAGGTCCAAAAGAATTTTTTTTTACGGGATTACTCCAACTAACAGGAGTGTTGCATGGCCTACCATAGAGGACTTCGAATGGAATCATCTTTAGGGATTCTTGGTAGCCGTTATTGCAGGCGAATTCCACCAGTGGTAGGTAGTCTTCCCACTTGATGTAGGAGCATCTCTCCACGTCATCCAACTAGCTAGCCAGCCACGTCAAGAGCACGCATTCAAAGCTGAAGAGAGGCGTTGTCCTCATTTTGATTTTAGAATTGAATGTATTTAAATGTTTAAGCTGTTGAGATGTGAAGCCGTTCCTTTGTGTAGTCGTAGATAGATAGGCCTTAAATGTTTGTAAGGCTGAGATCTAGATCCAAATAGCGGACTAGATAGCCCATTCAATGTAATTGAATAGGGTCGGTAGATTTGGAGGGAAGAGCTCTAAGAGCCCCCTCATTGAAAAGATCAAAGGAGGATCTCATTTTTGAGAGAGGGAGAGAGAGAGTTGAGATAGAGAGAGTCTGCGAGTAGAGAGCAGAAGGGAGAAGAGCCGAGACCTTGTTACAGGCCGTGCTCAGGAACACCTTTGTAAAGAGGCATTTTTATTAATATAAACAGAAGTAGTTTTTCCTGCATGTATTTCTGTATTATGTGGGTGCCTTGGTGTGTTCTATTTTATGATGTGAATTCATGCTGTAGATGTATGCTAGGAATTTGTAGGTTGTTTTGATTTCAGACTTGAGGTTCTTTGTGGTTTCATTCCAAAAGGAAGTGACAGAGTACTGCGGTCTCTGAATACCAGTGCACTGAAGCACTTATGAACTCTATGAATTCAGACAAAGATGTGCCAGGTGGGCACAAAAGTAGAAATCAACAACTCAGGAGAAAGACATCAAGGTTGTTGAATACCTTGGAGCCAACGCTGTGTAGGAGAGACATAGTTGCAAACAGAATCTCTGAGGAGTTCTGTGAAACTCTACCAAGTGGGCATTGAGCATATGCATAGTGGTGCATTGAAAAGAACTCTGTTGTGATTTCTTAGGAAGGAAGAATCACTGAGGATTCTTGACACTTTGCCAGGAGGGCATTGAGAATATGCACAATGGTGCATTGAGAAGAACTCTGTTGTGAGCTCAAGAAGAACTAGAATCACTGAGGATTTTGAGAGCTCTTCCAGGTGGGCATTGAGCAGGTGAAAGGAGGACATGGAAGACAGAACTACTGGATGTTCTATGAGAGGATACTCTGCCAGGAGGGAATTGAGACATTGTGCAAATATGCACAAAAGAGAAGAGAAATCTTTGAGTTCTAGAATTTAAAGGAAGAGTCCACTGAGGGATCTTCACTGGGTTGTTGAACACCCTGTAGACTCAAAAAGAGGTTTCTTAAGAGAGAAATAGCTAGAAGGGCATTACATTCTCCATCCATGGGAGAAGAAAGAAGGATAAAATCCCTTAGGGGTCTGAGTGGTTGAGAAGCTCAGGAGAGACAACACTGTGTGGGCATGAAGACTCTGCAGAGGTGCATAAGTCAAAGAATCCCTTGGGGATTCAAGGAGAAAAGCTAAGGAGGAATAACGTCGTGGAGAACACAAGCGAGGCTTAAAGATGAGGAGCTCACAGAGAAGGAAGACAAATATCGGGGCCTTTGGAAACTTGGAATTCTTCCATGCATCGGAAGAAAGCGTAGAAGCTCAGGAGGAGCAATGCCAGCCATTGGATCAACCGAAGAGATCTGGACCGTTGAAGATTTCACGTCCAAGGAGCATCCAAGCGAGCGCACAGAAGAGGAGATCGTGTGAAGATGTGTGGAGTTTAGTCTCCAGAGTGTGCGTAGAAGAATGGATTTAGATCGTTGGATCTTGATCCAAGTACCTAACAACCGTCAGATTTGTTGAGAGTTGCACGGGGTTAAAGATTTGTGAACAGGAGGGTGTAATTCCTGAAAGGATTGACATATCGAGATATCGACACTCGGGATATTGGATTTCTCAAGGTCGAGAAGTCGGGCAATCGGTAGTGAAAGTCCTGAATTAGCGAGATTTGATCTGGACCATTCATTGGGGAGTGGACACGTGATGTGAGATTTCGCACATCGGGGACTCAAACATCGGAGGATAGATAGTAATTCTTTCGACTTCGTGAGTGGAGAAAATCCGAGAAGGTGAGAGCTCCCTGTGGTGGGCCTAGCTGACATCACATCGGGATATCAGAGATTTCAAGGACTTGAGTTTGGTCACTCGACATCAGAAACCCCGAAAAGGCGAGATTCGATCTGATCCATCCATATGTGGGACACATGGTGGAGATCGGGAGTCCATCGACATTTCACATGTTAGGACATCAGGGACTCGGACATCGGAGGATAGAAGAGGAAGTCTTTCGACTTCGCGAGTGGAAAAAACACGAAAAGGCGAGAATTCCACATTGTGGGCCTAGTTGACATCACATTAGAGAATCGGGATTCAGAATATCAGGGATCCCATAGACAAGGGGTCCATGCATTTCGGCACTTAAAGGTTCGAAATCACGAAGAAGGAGAAGACCGAGAAATCGCCATATTGACATTTCGCATATCGGTATATCGGGGGTCCAGAGGACTGGATGTTAAGCACTCGAGTTGCGAAAACCTGAAATGAGATAAGGTTGCGGTCTTATGAGGACTAGTCATATAGAATAGGGGCATAGCTAGGAGGGGCTAAGGAAAAGGGGAGTGCATCGGCAATCAGAGTTCGATAGTTTGAGAGAATAGGGAGCTCATGTCATCGGGAACCAAGAAACCTCGAAACCCAAAATTACATCAGGAAAGATCATGATTAAGTGTAGAAGAGTTGTGCAGGTGAGTAGAAGGACCTGTGGATTGGGTTTCATCAGAGATTCTAGGAGGGAATCCAATGAGCTACTTTGGCTCATGAACTGATTGAACGATCCTATGGACGGACCTTGGAGGCGTCTTTCCATCAATTTTGGTATCAGATCTTGGGACTTCACTTGTATATTTTAGGTGAAGCGAGAAGGTAAAGGAAGACAGAGCACTAGAGACTCTGGGGTGATTGTTCGCCGATAGGCAATGATCAAGAAGACAGTCAGGAGGACTGTGGGATGAAGCTGGGGCACTTAGGTTTGCAGAGTGACAGCAACAGGTTTTCCAGGAGAGAAGACAAGGACAAAAACATGGCTACTAAAGGTCGTAGGTATGCTGGAAGGAAAAACTCAGAGCTATGGATCCAAGAGGATAGAGATGAAGAGCTCGTTGATATAAAGAAAGAAATAGAAAATATTGCATTGTGGATGCAGCAGAAATCCAAACCACAGTGGGTGTATGAATGGCCCATGAGAAAGGAAAAAGCGAAATGGCACGTCAAATAGATGAAGGCTAGAAAATAGCGTAGACTGTTAAAAGGATGGTTGAGGGATACTGAAAACCTCAATGGACCTGAGGAGATGGTTCAGGTATGTGAACCAAATACTGGGAACATTCTTGGTGAAGAGGATAAAATGGGATCAACTAAAGATCTCAAGAACTGTCAGGAGGGAAAAGAGGAAATTCCAGTTTTCTAGGTGGGCAATGAGTTGAGATCACTGCAGGAGCTCACGAATTATCAGGAACATAGCTAGGGAATTTTACATTGCCAACTGGGCAATGAAATGAGGTCACTGTGGGATATTGAAGATTGCCAGGAGGGTAGTGGAAGCATCTCAAATTTCCAGGTGGGCAGAGATGAGAATTCGAGACTATCTGAAAGTCTCATGGACTTTGAGGTGAGTTCAATTCAATAATGAGTGCTGATGAATATGGGATCAGTTGATCTCATAATTTGCCAGGAGAGAAGTGAACAGATCCCATATTGCCAGCTGGGGCGGGATGCACAGATGAGACTATCGGAGGGTCTCATAAATTCAGAGATGAGTTTGGATCAGCAGGTGCAGCTGACAAAGGAGGAATATATGAGAAATATTCTGATGATTTGGGAAATTGAAATCCCCTTACCACTTAGCCAAGAGGAGGTAGAAGTCTGGGTTGTAGATGCAGCAACAGCAAAAGAACAGTCAATTGCGACTATCAGGGAAGAGGGATTGGAGCAGATATCTGAAGCTGCCCAAGCAGATGAAGAATAAGAAGAGAATTCTAAGGAATGGCTTAACCTATTCAGCCAGGAAGCTAAGGAAACTGCAGCACTAAAGATGACAGCAAAAGAAGTAGAAGAGGGAAATGAGCATTTTGAGGAGTGTCTCAATATTTTCAGCAAGGAGACTGAAAGGACTGCAACCTGGGAGTTTGCAGAAGAAGAAGAAGAAGAAGCAGACAACATTTGTTTTGTTGATATGTGGGAACAAATTGAAGCCATGGAGAGAAGGGTTAAGGTGCAAAGAATGCACATCCAATAGGTGAAGTTGGAAGCTGATGAAGAAGAAGGCATGGGAGATCACGATGATCTGCCCATGTGTAGAATTTTTTTGCAGTTGAGGAGACTGCATGAATAGGGCCAGCCATTGGAGCAGCTGGATGTAGTGATCGAGGAGATCAGAAGGCTAATCATAAGGTCATCAAGGATTTCCAGCAAGGAGAAGCTAAGCAGAAGAGAGGAAGAAACAACAACAACAACAGCAGCGCAGAAGCAACAGTAGCAGGAAGATGGAGCAGATGAACAGCTCCAGAGGAATGTTTGGGATCCAGGAGGATTTCAACAGCTGAGATGGGAAGCTCATGAGAAGGAGATCATGAATTTTGCAGCTGAGGAGTATGATGCAGAAGAATCTCTCCACGTACGCCAACCATCCAGCCAGCCACGTCAAGTGCACACATTCAAAGCTGAAGAGAGGCATTGTCCTCATTTTGATTTTAGAATTGAATGTAATTAAATGTTTAAGCTGTTGAGCTGTGAAGTTGTGCCTTTGTGTAGGCATATATAGATAGGACTTAAATGTTTGTAAGGCTGAGATGTAGATCCGGTTAGCGGACTAGACAATCCATTCAATGTAATTGAATAGGGTAGGTAGATTTGGAGGGAAGAGCTCTAAGAGCCCCCTCATGCAAAAGATCAAAGGAGGATCTCATTTTTGAGAGAGGGAGAGACAGAGTTGAGATAGAGAGAGTCTACGAGTAGAGAGAAGAAGGGAGAAGAGTCAAGACCTTGTTACAGGTTGTGCTCAGGAACACCTTTGTAAAGAGGCATTTTTATTAATATAAACAGAAACAATTTTTCCTGCATGTATTTTTTTATTATGTGGGTGCCTTGGTGTGTTCTATTTTATGATGTGAATTCATGTTGTATATGTATGCTGGGCATTTGTAGATTTCTTTGATTTCAGACTTGAGGTTCTTTGTGGTTTCATTCCAGGACAGCGTGACAAAGTACCGTAGTCTCTGAATACCAGTGCAATGAAGCACTTCTGAACTCTACGGATTCAGACAAAGACATGCCAGGTGGGCACAGAAGTTGAAATCAACAACTCAAGAGAAATACCTCAAGGTTGTTGAATACCTTGGAGGCAAGGATCTGTAGGAGAGACATAGTTGCAGGCAAAATCTCTGAGGAGTTCTGTGAAACTATGCCAAGTGGGCATTGAGCATATGCACAGTGGTGCATTGAAAAGAACTCTACTATGAGTTATTAGGAAGTAAGAATCACTGAGGATTCTTGACACTCTGCGAGGAGGGAATTGAGCATATGCACAGTGGTGCATTGAGAAGAACTTTGCTGTGAGCTTAAGAAGAACCAGAATCATTGAGGATTCTAAGAGCTCTTCTAGGTGGGCATTGAGCAGGTGAAAGGAGGACATGAAAGACAGAACTACTAGATGTTCTGTGAGAGGATACTCTGCCAGGAGGGCATTGAGACATTGTGCAAACAGGCACAGAAGATAAGAGAACTCTTTGAGTTCTAGAATTTAAAGGAAGAGTCCACTGAGGGATCTTCATAGGGTTGCTGAACACCCTGCAAACTCAGCAAGAGGTTGCTTGAGAGAGAAATAGCCAAAAGGGTATTACATTCTCCATCTGTGGGAGAAGAAAGAAGGATAAAATCCCTTAGGGGTCTGAGCGGTTGAGAAGCTCAGGAGAGACAACACTGTGTGGGCGTGAAGACTCTGCAGAGGTGCAGAAGTCAAAGAATCCCTTGGGGATTCAAGGAGAAAATCTTAGGAGGAATAGCGTCGTGGAGAAAATAGGTGAGGCTTAAAGCTAAGGAGCTCACAGAAAAGGAAGACAAAGGTCGGGGCCTTTGGAAACTTGGAATTCTTCCAGGCATTGGAAGAAAGCGCAGAAGTTCAGGAGGAGCAACACCAACCATTGGATCAACTGAAGACATATGGATCGTTGAATATTTCATGTCCAGGGAGCATTAGAGCGAGTGCACAGAAGAGGAGATCGTCAATCGTCGGATCTCACTTAGATAACCGTCAGCCGTTGGATCGGGTGAAGATGCGTGGAGTTTAGTCTCCAGAGTGTGCGTAGAAGAATGGATCTAGATCATTGGATCTTGATCCAAGTAATGACAACTGTTATATCTATCAAGAGTTGCACAGGGTTAAATCTTTGTGAATGGGACGGTGGAAGTTATGAAAGGATTGACATATCGGGATATCGGTATTGAGGATATCGGAGTTCTCGAGGTTGAGAAGTCGGGCAATCGGTAGTGAAAGTCCTGAATTAGCGAGATTTGATCTGGACCGTTCGTTTGGGAGCCAACACGTGTTGCGAGATTTCCCACATTGGGGACTCAGACATCAAAGGATAGAATAGGAAGTATTCCGACTTCACGAGTGGTGAAAATACGAGAAGGCGAGAGCTCCGTGTGGTGGGCCTAGCTGACGTCACATTGGGATATCAGAGATTTCAAGGACTTGAGTTTGGTCACTCGACATCAGAAACCCCGAAAAGGTGAGATTCGATTTGAGCCATCCATCTATGGGACACATGGTAGAGATCAGGAGTCCATCGTCATTTCGCATGTCGAGACATCGGGGACTCAGACATCAGAGGATAGAAGAGGAAGTCTTTCGACTTCACGAGTGGCGAAAATGCGAAAAGGTGGGAATTCCATGTTGTGGGCCTAGCTGACGTCACGTTGGAGAATCAGGATTCGGAATATCAAGGATCCCATGGACAAGGTGATCTGAAAATGGAATGTACTTGTTTAAGGGTGCAAGGTATCCATTTTCCTCATTAAATTAAACCTTAACAGGAACTTGCTTCATGTGTTTAAATGTGCAAGAGGGTTTATATGTTGAAGTTATTGGTTCTTCTTTGCAATGTAAATGTGAAAATAAAGGTTCTCTTACATGCTTAAATATGTGTGATAAATCAATACACAGCCATGTAACAGCAGAAAATAACACAGCAAATCACAACACCCAAAATGATAAAGCAGTTCACCCACTTCAGGCCACATCTACTGGACCAAGCCTCCCAAAATGGGCTTGTCCTCTTGTATTAAAATGCTCCAAAATGATAATACAAGAATAAGAAAGTCTCAAAGGACAGAACTGACTGTAAATACAGACTCA
>JASDQU010683405.1:0-11280 GCA_032191745.1 Picea mariana
TCTTGTTTTATGACAAACAGTTTTCCTTTTCCATCTATGTTTCATCTCATGCCAAAGAGTTCATGATCGAATGCTTCGTATGAATTAGCACAGTTATGTTATGATGAATGATTTATTGTTGCATTGTTGTTTTCTCTGGTTTCCTGCATTTGGGTGTAAGAAGATCTTGCCTACAGATGCCTTCTCTCACAGTCTGTTAGAATCCGGATGTTCGAACAGTCCCCTACACTCTTCTCATGCAAATTCTTCCACCTACTCACCCTTGTTACAACTCATTGTTTGAATTTTATCTAAGACCTCACTCGCCTATGCATGCCTGGCCTAGTTTCAGAGTTGAGACGATATTGTTCTGATTTTTCTTCCATTTGATCATCCCTTTAAACAAATCATGACATTAATATGATGGGTGTCAGGATCATCTCCTGCAAGCAATCCAGGAGTGACTTATGACGCTAACACCAGGAATCGCCAGAAAGAATAGAAAAAGAAGAGGAAGGGCATGGAGAAATGTAGCCTCAGGACATCCAAGTGCCCAAGAAACAAAGGATGCATTAGTAAAAAGCAACAAAAACAAGAGAAGGTAGAACAAAGATGGGGACCCAGAAGGGGAAGAAGGAGAATACGTAACCGACCAAAGAGTAGCAGAAGCAGGCAGAGGCTGCGCAAGGGACCACAACAAGTCCAAACTCACAGGAACTGGGGGGAAATAAGAGGACAACCATGCAGACGAGAGGAGAGTGCAAGAAAACAAAGGCCCAAAGAATACCTCCAGAGTATACAATCATGGATGACGATGGGGAAATGATATCCCAGATGGCACAAGATTGTCTAACCGGGGATTTTGACCATCCTGTGCACCATAGAGATAGGATTCAATAGGAACTGGAAGACATGCAACAATTCCTCAAACAAATTGGGGAAATTCAGGTAGCAGGTAGCAGCAGGGGAATAGAACCATCAACACCACAGACAGAGGAAAGAGTGGAAGAAGAAGAATGAGATCTATCCCATCCAATAGTGTAGCTGCATGTAACATTCCACATCACATCTAGTATGCTGCACATGGACGAGATTGTGGGGAAGATACCCTTGAAGGACTTAAGCCAAATCCAACTAGTGTTGAGGCAAATACCATCCAGGGAACTACACAAGTTGCAGGTTAGCGTAAACCACAAGGTACAGTCTTATGCACACAAAGACTTAGTTTAATTGCAGAAGGCAGCAAAGAAGCAGAATGCACTGGAAATAATCTCTGAGTAGGCTAGGCTTGAAACCCAAGAAGAAAGGGACCATAGGACTAGATTGGAGAAGAAATTTGCAGGAACTTATGAGAAGATTCCATAGGCTGCGTAGAGGGATGAAATCACAACAGTAGAAAAGATTGATCAAATTGTGAAGAAAATTGATCAATATCAAAAGGAGATCTAGCATCTCCAAGAGTATCTTACACCCACCATTCCACCAATAGTAAAGGAGCAAAGGAAGCAGGAAGCAACAACACAGTTGCAGGAGATAGAGAAATAGGTCAACACAACAACTAACTTGTACGATAAAGAATCTCATCTTTAGATTAAGTTAGAGGAGGATCACTAGGACCAAAAGTGGGATAAGGAATAAGAAAGGATTAATGCAACAATCCAAGACCCAAATAAGAGGTAGAAGACAATGACAATCACAAAACACATCAAAGGGGTGCAGTACATGAAGAAGTTGTAGGCAGAGCTCACCACTGCACAAACACAGAAACATGAGCGACAGACTCAAATGGAATCCCTGCAAGAGCGGGTAGCAGAAGTCCTGGCACAGTTAGAAGAAGATAAGACACATATAGCACAAACCCAAGCACAATGCATGGAATTGATCAGTGACAAAATAATAGTCTAGATAGTGGACACACTCAAGGAGAATACTGCGCAGGCGCAGACACAGGCAACAGAGCTCAAGGAAACATTCTAAGCAATCACCAAGGAGATAAAGGAAGCACACAAAGGCTAGGTGGCTCAGGACGAGCCACATGTCAGTGTTGGGGGCCTGTTGGAGGTAGGCTAAAGCAGAAAAGCAAGGATTTTTTGGGAAAGAAGGCATGCACAAGGAAAGAGAAAGATGGAAGTAAGAACAACATGCGAGCATGGAGGGGAGACCTAACGATGCTAGGGTTAGGGTTTTGGTAATGTATTGTAATAAATGAAGAGCCATAAATGTATAAATATAGATACTTAGGTATCATAAGGGGGGGATATATACCTAGGTATTGTTGGGTTTTCAAGAATAAAAAGACTAGTCGTTGTTATAGTGAGAAGTATTGTAGCGAGTTGATATGTGAGATTTTGTTGTATGATCTATTTTGTATAAGTTGTTAAGATAGAGAGGATAAAGGGAGGTATATCTTGAGGGTTAGATCGTAGGCTAAGGAGCCTGGTGTGATCTAGTCCACCTCATATAGATCTTACTCAACTGTGAAGGATTGTAAAGCGTGTGACGTTTTAGATGTAAAAACACTATAATAAAAGAGCTGAGAGACAAATATTTGTGGACATAGACCGGGAGGGGGTGAACCATGGTAACATCTGTGTTGTGTGATGAATGCATGCATATATTTATCAAATTTTCAATAGTTATTGGTATGCTTAATGAATGAGTTGTTATGTTTCCAGCTTATTCACAAATGACAGTATATTGCATTTAAAATTATAATAATGGATCAATATTCAGTTCTCATATCTCACGCTCAATCCTAGGCTATAAACACACGAGTCTTACAACCACCGATTAAAGCTATCTCAAGTGAGACTGCACAACGCATCTTGTGCATTGTGTTGCCTTCTGGTTTACGAGGAGGGCCAATAGTTTTAAAGGCTTTGTTGGAAACACGAATAGACATGAACCTTGGGTTAATAAACTCATACAATATGTAGAATAAGAAGTAACCAACACCCCTCAATCCCCCTCTCTTGTGGAATCATAGCCCCCTATAACTCTAGTCCTTGTCCATCTAGTAGACAACGATGCATTTATTATTAATAATGATCACACATTAGATTTCTTAGGAACATTGGCCTTCTAATAATTGTTTGGGCACTTTGGTCTCTCAACAATGTAAAAATACATTATTTAATATGGGGGCTCAAGACCTGGGGTGTTATATCCCCTCCCCCTTATTTTGGCACTGTCCTTAGTGCATATACAAAAAATGAATCAAAATTCCAAAATTTATTCAAAAAGATGCAAGTACTATGTCTGCATGACATATTCATGCTCCTAGATGGCATCTTCAGAACCGTATAAGGTCCAATGAACTTTTACCAGCTCTATAACTCGATTCTGGAGCATTTTGACTTTTTTATACAGTATTAAAATTCTCCCTCTGTCTCTACTTGAATCATATGCCAATCAATAACATGGTTATAATGATGTACATATTTCATTATAAAAGAGACATGAAATACATTATGCACATTCATTGAAATAGGCAATGCAATCATGTATGCAACTGCCCTATTCTGTCCAATATCTCAAATGGACCACAGAATCTGGCTGCGAGCTTTGTACAACTACTCAACTTCAAAGAGCTATTCTTGGGATTTACTTTCAAAATCACATGCTCTCCTACTCTAAATTCTCTTTCTATCCTATTCTTGTTGGCATAAACCTTCTGTCTATCTTGATCTTCCTTTAAATTATGCTTAATATTAACCATATGGTCTTCCATTTCCTTGAGAAACTCTAGCCCAAGTACCACTCTATTTTCCTGGTTGTCCCAACTTACTCGAGTACTTCATTTTCTACCATACAAGGCTTCAAATGGGCTCATCTTCAATGAAGCTTGATACCCATGATTATAGGAAAAATAAACCAAGTGCAAGTAATCTTCCCACTTAGACGACTTATCCATCACATACATTCTCAAAATGTCTTCAATTACTCGATTGACCCTCTCTGTCTGCCCATATGACTATGGATGGTATCTTATTCTAAAGTTATGATTTGTACCAAATCCTTTGAATAATCATTTCCAGAAATTTGAAGTAAACTTTGTGTCTCTATCTGAGACAATTGTCCTAGGTATCCCATGCAACCTATTAATATCCCTCATGTAATTTTTTGCAATATTAGTTGTTGTATGAGTTGTTTTTACAAGAACAAAATGAACAACCTTTGTAAATTTATCAACCACTACCATGATTGAATCATGTTTCCTTGTTTCTCTGGGAAATTTAGTTATAAATTCAATGGTTATCACTTCACGTTTCTTCTTTGGAATTGGTAATGGTTGTAGGAAACCCACTAGGTGTCTATGCTCAACCTTTACTCTCTGACATTCCATACATCTGGTGATGTAATAAACAACATCTTTTCTCATCCCCGACCAAAAGAATTGGTTTCTTACCGATGCAATTGTTTTCTGGTAACCGGGATGTCCAAGATATGGAACATTATTCATTTTCGTTAATACAAAATTCCTAAGTTCTCCAGAACTAGGAACATAAATTCTATTTTTATGCATAAGTAGTCCATCTTCCTTTATCTCATATTATTTCATTTTCTATTGTACATATCCTTGTTGTAAGATTTCCTTTACCTATATGTAATGTTGATCTGTAACAACAACATCTAAATTTCTTCTCTTCAAGTCCGACTGATGCATACTGACAGTTGTAACATGCATGAGATTGACTCTTCTACTAAGTGCATCAACAACTTTATTTTCTTTTCCTTTGATATGCTTGATATAAAATTCGTATTCACTTAAAAATTCAATCCATCTTGTTTTCCTGGAATTCAAATTTGGTTGTTTAAAAAGATACTTCAGACCACTGTGGTATGTTCTTAATTCAAATATCTTTCCCATGAGATAATGGCTTCACATATTCAATGCATTAACAATGGCAGCAAGATTCAAATCATGCATGGCATAATTCCTCTCAATCTCCTTAAGATTTATGTACTCATAACTATTGACATACCCATTTTCAGTGAGGACTCCACCAAGACCTTCCTTGCATGCATCTGTACATACCACACAATTCTCATTTGGGTCAACAATATTCAAAATATGTGCACTAGTAAGTAATTCCTTCAATGAATTAAAATTTTCTTCACATTTTGTTTTTCATTCAAATTTAATTCCCTTCTTTTGCAAAGAATTGATGGGATGAGAAATCTTAGAGAACCCTGCTATAAACCTTCTGTAGTAACCAACTAATCCCATAAACAATATGCATTATGAAAAATTCCTTGGCGCTGGTCATCCTCCAATGGATTCAAACTTCTCTGGATCCCAAGTAATGGATTTGTTCTTGATAAAAATAACACTTACTCATCTTGGCATACAACTTATTTTCTCTTGGCACTTGTAATGGTAGTATTAGGTGATGTTCATGCTCCTCCTCAGACTTAGAATAAACAAGTATGTCATCCAGGAGTACTATGACAAACTTATCCAAATAATTTCTAAATATGTCATTCATTAAGCACATAAAGATAGTTGGTTCATTGGACAATCCAAATGGCACAACTACAAATTCACAATGCCCATACCTGGTTCTAAAGGTTGTCTTGTGGATGTATTCTTCCTTGATTCTTACCTGGTGGTATCCTGATCTCAATTCTATCTTTGAAAATATCTTTTCTCCTCTTAGATGATCAAAGAGGTCATCAATTATAGGTAGATGATACTTGTTCTTTATAGTAGACTTATTCATCTGTCGAAAGTCAATACACAACCTCAAGGTTCCATCCTTCTTTTTGACAAAGAGTACTAGTGTTCCCTAAGGTGAAAGACTTGGATGTGTTGTCGTCCTTATACACACTTGAAAACATGGACTAAGTCCAATCCACTTAGTGTGTCCTTGTAGGCACAATGCCTAAGTTCAATCCCATTGTTACCTCGACTTGAACTTCTTCCATCTAGGCTTACTCCTAGGGAAGCCAAGGGAGGTAGACCCTAGTTACTATGTGAGTTAAAAGATTGTTCTAGGAGTTTATTTTAATTGGTTAAAGGTTGGGGAAATCTATCCTATATGAAAGGAAAATGATGCAAAGTGCAATATTTCAAATGCAAAAGAAAAGCCTTTTCCTAAGACAACTAAGACTAGTGCCTAAGGTTGGGCAAGGGGTCAACTAAATTTAAAGGGATACGAAACTAAAATTTGCAAAGATGACAACTAAATACAAAGAATTGAATTACTTTGCAATATTTACAATTAGAAATGGATACAAATAAATGAGATAACAAACTATCCACAAAGTAAGAATGTAGAGAATAACTAAGAGATACAATAAGATACATAGATACAATTATGGATAAAGCAAAATAAAAAAGCACTAACTTGAAGTGCTTGATTGTTAAGGGAAAGAGAAAGATTGCTCAAAGGAAAATACTACCACAACAAATCAAGCCAACAAACCAAAAAATAGAGTGCCTCCACAATATGCACAACTCTAAGGGGTTGTTTCAATGGAATCCACAAGTACAAACTCAAACAATGAAGTTTCCTCCAAAGGATGCACAACTTCAAGGGGGTTGAGCCAATAAACCAAAACATAACTTAAAACTGAAATGAAAATGATCAAAAGAAGCCTCCAAGGGAAAGTGCGCAACTGCAATGTTCACTTAGTTAACATCCACAAAGTGTTGAAATAAACTTGCATGTAAAGTAAATGGAAATGTTAAGTGCTTACAAGATTATTAAGCAATAACCATGAAATATATATACATGAAAAATGCCCAAGGTTGTAGTGGATTAATTTTAGGATTAGTTAAGTTATTAGATGAGAGTGTGAATAATAAACTAATTGACTTCACAAGAACTCTCCCTGCTTATACCAAAAGGACTGTTGGGTGTGTTACCACACAGTTTGTAGCTAGGAAGAAAGGCTAGAAGATAGAGGGCCAAACTGGCGTAACAAGAGCCTATCCCACCCAATGTCACCATGATGGGAAGGTTCTTTCTCTTTAGGGAGGTGAGGCCTAGGGGAGACATCCCTGGTGACTTGGGGGTTTGAAGAGGCTAAAGGATAATCAGACAATAACAAGTTTCCCCTTTCACAGATCACCACCAAAACAGATATTCTTGCTTATAGCCAACAAATATAACCAAGTAGAATCCCTGCTCGAGAACAAAGAAACAATAAATTGATATATGCATGCTTGGTTAGTACTTCATATAAATCAATGACTATCTGATATTCAATATGAGCAATTTAAAAGGTAAATGTTGATGAATTCAATGTTTACAAAATAGCAATGGCATTAATATCACTTCATCAATAAATACTAGAATGATATGACATTCAATATAACAAAAAAATTCTTAACTCAATTCATGCCTTCAACTACCATTCAATTACTCAAAAGTCAAAACTTTGTTGTAATAAAGATGAAATAACCAAGGGTGACGCCAACAACTTAGGGTTAGTAGTTTAGGGTTAGTGTAGTTAGGGTTCAAAATCAAAAGAGTTTGAGAGTGTTTGGATCAAGGTCTACTTCAATGCTGGAGGTCTTAGATTAGTGCCTTGGGGTTAATGGAGTCATAGGTGAAGAATGCAAAAGTTGAAGGAGAATAGATTTTAAAGGACTAGAGGGATAAGTTTTGAAGTGATGCTAAAGAAGGGCTCCAAAATATAACCCTAGGGGAGAAAGGCTGACTTCGGTGTTGCTAAAGAAAGGCCTTGTGCTCTCTCCTCCTTCCTGGAAAAAAGCTAGCTCAAATAAAAAGAAAAGTCAAGACAATAGGGTTTAAAGAGGGAGAGTGTTGCTAAGGCAAGGCTCTTTCATCAAACCCTAAAATAAAATGGCCCTAGGTGTAGATAACCTAGGCCTGGGATGTCCTCTTCCTCTTGAAGTCAAAAGGTATAGCTAGCTTAAGGGAAGAAGAAAAAGGAGTGTAGCTATGGCTAGGCTCTCTTCTTCTTCATCAATGGGTAAAAGTTTTTCTATCAGGGAACATGAGACAACCACCTACTTGTGTGTTTGTCCCCTAGGGTTTTGATTCAACAAATTATAAACACATGTAAGAAGTAAGACTACAACCATTCAATCAAGAAGTTTTGTAGAAAAATACTTACAATTCATAAAGAAAATAATCATGCAAACCCTAGTTGTAACACCTTCCTTCAAAAAAACACCATAGAATTTCAAAAATCTCTTCCTTCAGCAAGTGTGCCTTCCTCAAATCAGCCAATAACTCAAATGGGGCACAAATTTCAGACCTCACCAAGTGGCGAGTGAAATATATGATAAAATGAGGCTGAAAATCCCTAATATATACTGTATCAATGGCCTAAATTAACCTTTAGGTCATAAAAAGGCCGACAAGGCCATAATACTGTTTTTACATTAAATTGTCAAATTAAAACCCTAATTGAGTTGTAAAAAAAGATAAAATCCCCTTCAAGGGGGGCGCTAGCCCCTTCTAGGGCAAATGACACATCTAGGAGAAAAATGTTAGCCCCCCAGGGGATTCTCCAACATGCCACATGTGCCACTGCTACCCAGTCTGCCTCCAAAAATGTCCCTGAAGCTGGATGACGTCATGGTGAATATGGGGACATCCTAAGCCTTCCAAGGATAGCGTTCCACTGAAAAGGGGTCATTCCCCCTAGGTGGGGCTCTGCCAAAGTGCCTCTGATGAAATGTCCTCTTCTTCTCTGGTGAAAAACCTTGATCAACCACCGTCCTATCTCTGCCCCCTGATGGGGTCTTAGCATCCATCTGGTGGTATCTTCAACCCCATGGAGGTCCAAACTGATCATCTCCCCATGTGTACTAGTCCAAATGGTACCTGTTCATCGGGCATGGTCCTGCACATCAAAGGTTACGCCCTCCATGGGCTCATCAGTCACCAAGATCATAGCAATGTTAATCACATTTCATCATTAATATTATCAAACATATGCATAAGGTCCTGATACATCACTCAATAGCTCAAAGACATTACAAAATCCTACAATACAAGACTGGAGAAAAAGACAAGACATCCTATTGGGCTAGAATCCACAGGAAAAGGAAAGTTTCCAAGAGGACTTTATCCAAGCCATGTAAGTGAGGTGATGTGGCTAGGGGATGTCCAGACATGTGGGTGAAGTGAGAGCCAAGGATGCATAATGTTATCTGTGGGTTCCTTTGTAGAAGGCGAGTTGTACCTATCATGGATGCATTTTTCCAAGCCCGTTCTCACCTTTATTCTTTTCTTGCTTTATTCTTTTATTTGTTTTTTATTCTTCTTTTTCTTTTTATTCAAGGGATAACTAGAGGACACTACCTTGACATGGTGACCAGAGCTGACAATGTTACGCATAGGTACTTTCACAGAGATGAGAAGGTTGGCTCATGATGAGACCCCCTTTCCCTTGGCCATGCAACCAAAGGTCACTGCCCTGGCATGGTAACCAGATGGTGGCAATGTCATACTGTTAGGTACTCATGAACCTAATAGAATGTCTCATGATGAGACCCCCTATCCTCTGACTAGGTCTTGTTTGGTATTTTCTGGGTCCCTCTTATTTCTTTCTGAGAGGCATTTTAATGCCTTCTTGGGGATCCTTGGGTGAAGCATCTCGAGGTTTCATTTCTAGGATTTTGTCTTTTACCAGTTTCTTTTACCTTCTGGGACTTTAGCCCCTTGTTCCCACGAGATAAGGTGCAATCCTACAAATAGGTCAACCCAATTCTCAGACAAGGGGAATGGGATAAATGACTGGGAGATAAGATGAAACAATGGTGCTATGATGGGAGTGGATGATGACTTTTCAGAAATTTCCCTAGTGGCAAACCAAGACCTATGGGCACAATATTTGTAGGGCACCCTGTCAATTTCCCCAAGCATGGTCAAGTGGGCTAATGTAAGATCCAAGCAATTTTTAGAGATAAAAGGAATCAGATGCATATATTTAAAAGTTTTAATGATCAAAAGTGACACATACCATGATACCTGGACCGATTACCTCATGGAGCAAGAACCTCTTCTGATATAAGACCAAGCCGATGGTGATGGATGTTGTTTCTGAAAAGATAAAGATAATGGAAGAAGAAAAGGATGGGCCCTCTAGGGCCATGCTCAGGTCAATCCTTCTCTCGGTATTCCATGTCTAGGACCTGTGGGCTTCAAGACATGATCTCCTAGTTATCCCTAAAAATCGGGGATAACATCTGGCTCCAACTCGGGGACATGTTCTCACCATAGAGTGCATGAGAACCTCAACATCTCTAGCATAACCTACAGACCTCCTCAATCTCGATAGGGGAATCAGTAACAAAATTAGGGTGGTAATTCCACCCCAGCATACATATAGATATAGATTGACTGAAGTAAAACAAACAATATGAAAATGTAAAGAAAAGTACCTACCTTTTCTTACCTGTTGGATGGATGTTCGATGTAGTCAAACGAGCAGTGTATCCAATCCAACAATGTCCCATGATACCTACCTTTGTGCTTCATCATAAACCAAGATAGTGATAAATCAAGCATAAAAATGTCATGAGTTAGAATGTATATCATATCATCGGAAATCTCAAAGTATAACTCATGGAGGCAGGTGGGAGGGATAAAATCCTGCCAAGTCCATCTCTAAGGAAAGTAATCAATCCACTTCAGGAAAGGGTCAAGAAAAGTCCAAGTTTCAGAACACTGACTCAAAATGTTGACACACTGGTTACCTAAGACATCCTCATACTGTGAAGTCTGGGAAGGGATTGACAAAGATGTATTAGATTACTGGCAAATTCTCAAGGGATAGTTGAAAGAATGAGAAGATACACTTAAGCTTGTAATATTTAACCAAACCTTGGACTCTAGGGTTTTCCTAAGAGGAAACTCTATATAAAATATATACTTCCCAACTACACCTTTAATGGAAAAGCAAGGTAAAGTAATAACAGGTGGTTGGAGTGAGAAGTCATGAGAATCCTTCTTTAGGCAAACGATGTTCTTACTTGTATCAAAATCTGAGCACAATAGTAGTTGGTAATCATTTTCATGGAGAGAATCCAAGTGCTCATAAGGGTACTCATAAAAAATCTCAAGGTAAGACTGAAAATCATCAGGAAAACAAGGTGCTAGGTCATCCTTGGTTTTTTGAAAAGTAGAGGTAAAAATCTCATATCCTTGTTGCCACTGGTCAAAAGCAATATGTTGTGATAATTGCAAGGGAAAGACTTGGAAATTACTCTCAGTGTCATAGATGGGATCCAGGTCATAACCAGCTACATCCAAGCTATGTCTCCCAACATGTATGAACTCATCAATGTTATCAACAATGTCACTATCTGTGTCATAA